>JARYHS010003812.1:0-11323 GCA_031002005.1 Vandiemenella viatica
TTAGCATTTTTTTTTTTTTTGAAAATATGAACGAAATAATTTCTAGCGATAGAACAACGTGTAAAACCACTAATACACCAAGGAAAAACTTTATACTTTTACACTGAAAATGTAACGTCGAACGAATGTTAACAGACTTTTAACATTTTCCCGTCGCGGCGATAAAACTTGAAAAAATCACTCAATTATTTTTTAAGTAGTCACAACTACACAAGCTTCTGCACAGCAACAATCGTACAAAAAAACTTCTTAAAAATTAATAAAATTATTATTCAGAAAAAAGACCCGCTGACTAAAATCACAAATTACAAATTCGTATTAAGTAAAACGTTTCACTAACACTTTTCTAAAATACCTTATACTCTAACGATTGTCGTAATATGATAATGCGACTAACAGTAGATATACTTACTTGGACGTTTTGACGTTCTGAAATTCTGCTGATCAGAAATTGCAGTAGGACAAAAACAACATCGTCACATCAATTTTGGTTAAATTCGAAATGTTTGCTTTGGTAAATCTAACTTCCACTTCAAATATAAGTAGTTTAATTGATTTGTAACCAGCACTCAAACCTTAAATATACGACGCACAGATTGTCAACAGACGCTAACATACCGGAGCTAAACTGGCGCGAGCTGATATGTGACGTCATGCGCTCTGATTGGTTTCGTATCACATGACTAACAGCTGTGTCTCTGTGTTTTTATTCTATTAAAAATAATATGTTTTTAACGCTTACCCAACAAATGAAGTTGATTTTCGGTATTCTTACAACTTACTCTATCATGATGTGATTCGGGGAGGACATGTTATATTACTCTATGATGGTAAATTTAGGTTTTATCGTCTCCTTTTTAGTGCTATGTACCCCATTGTAAGTTTGGACGACTGGGATGTTGTGCATGTTCACTGAATTGTATTAGTTAGTACTGTAGATGAAGGATGAAATAATAGAGAATGTTAAGTGCAGTACCAGCCTATTCAGGTTTGCTCTGAAAGACATCAACGAACGAATCGCAACAGTGTGATATCGTATCTGGCCTCGCATTCGGGAGGACGGCGGTTCGAATCCCCGTCCGGGCATCCAGATTTGGATTTTCCATGTTTTCCAAATCACTCCAGGCAAATGCCGGGATGCTTCCTTAAAAAGGCATGGCCGAATTCCTTCCCATTCCTTACCCCCATCCTTTCCCGTCTCTAAAGACCTCGCTGTTGAGAGACGTAAAGCAGTGAAAAAAAAAAAATAAAAAAAAAATAGTGATATCGTAATTCCACACGCACTGCCGACTGGCTGCGGTGAACAAACTCTCCAACCCTGCCCGCCAAGTGCCGACTGTTGAAATGTCTTCCACTTGAGGACACGAACCAGCTAAACCGGCGCCTGAACTCGTTCCTCCAACCGCCTTTGCATCGTTTGCGATAGATCATATCGACCCCAAAAGTGACCAGTACATGTATAGTAAGTCTCGAGTACACATCAAAGCATTACTTTTTTGTAAATTCGGTAAAATTTGTTTCTGATATTTTTTATTTAGTTGTGTATTCCGCTGGAGTTCAGCTTCAAGAATCGATAGAAATGTCGTGATTCCAAGTTTTCAAATCGTATGACCCCAAAATCTAAACAAATTAAATTACTTATTAAGGGATTTTCAATGAAAACTGATTGTTTTAGATAGGCTGTAAATTTATTTATATTTTTGCATTATAAATCTCAACAATTAAGTTCAACAATTTTAATTTTTTGTCTGTGTTGACGACATTATAACAGAACTAGACAAGTGAAGCAAAATCACATGAGGTGAAAAGATAAGTAGGTAGAGCAGTGTTCAAACTAAGAAAAATTTGGGTGGGGTGGACATTCTCCACCAGCGAAGTACTGGTACTGACCTTTCGAAATTAGGATTAACTGATTCCTTATAATGTCCACTCTCCTTTCCGAAAAAGTCGCCACGAATTAAATTAAAAATGCCTAAATATGACACTGCAGCGCTGCTATAGTTGCCGCCGTCGCTGCGAAATCAGTGATAATCTCTTAAATGTTGGTTTAATTCTTTGTTGTAATATTTTCTTGCCGTTTTAGCTTCACTCCGTTGCAAAACGTCGCATAAAATTAACAGATACAAAAATTTTATCGGAAATGTAGTACTATAAGGCTCACCATCTTGGAATCGATATAAGCAGTCAGAGATAATCGATTGCTTCAGTTGTAAACAAATGCGTAGTTTGTATCTGGTTTGCGACATGGGCTGCCGCAGAACGAATTTCCCGTAAACTTTTTACTCTTGGTTCAGGCCGAATTTCAACCTAACCATGATCACTATGACAAAACGAACCTATTTAGGTTGATATGATCCCTGTACCGATAATTTTTGAGTCATTTTTACAGTGCTGCTAACATTTCGCGGTTGCGGAGCATCCGATATTTCGGCATTTTTAATTTAATTCGTGCAGACTTTTCCGGAAAAGGAGAGTGTACAACGTGAAGAGGAGACTATAAGGAAGCAGTTAATCCAAATTTCAACAGGTCAGTAACAGTTTTTCACTGGTGGAGAATGTCCCACCCAGGGCCGCCGTAAGCGGGCGTGCAAGGCGTGCACCGCACGCGGGCGGCACATCGAGGGGGGCGGCAAAACGAGTGATTGACAGTCGCCGCCGCGCGATAGTTGCCACTCCATTGTCGCCGCGACGAAATTTGCAGCGTATTATGTAGCGGGCGACTTTTTTTTTTCAGCTCAACAGCTGCTTTGGTCGGCCGCGGCGACACTCGGGATGGCAACAATGGTGGCGGCAATCTCACAGTTTAGACACGGGGCGGCATAATCGGTATTGTACGCGGGCGCTCAAACAGCTAGCGGCGGGTCTGGTCCCACCCCACCCAAAAATTTCCTCACCAGTGCCAATGCTTGATTGAAGCATGACGCAATGGGGAGTATGTTTATGGTTGTGTGTTGTTTGTGCTGTGCTTGAGCGGAGACGACAGAGCATAGCACGTGAGCCCGACATGGACTTGTCGCTCGTGACTGCAGGCCGTCCTGTGTCCCCAGATCGTTAAGGAAACATGAAAACAATTTACCATATGTGGACTTGCATCTGGAAGAGTCCATTTACTGGAGAACGTTTAAAGCTTTATTCTGTTGACGCCTGCCAGATTCAGCTTTCTATTTTTCACAGGTGTCCCGTGTAACAGCGTAGAATCGGAGCACAGTGATCAGTAGAGCATTATACCTAATAGCCTTGAACAGTAAATAAGTTCATATTGCGAGGACAGCCACAAGCAGGAGCGCTAGCGGTCTTCCTTGCGGTCGGTGTGGCAACCCCGACCTCAATACATGGAGGCGGCGAACAGGGGCACATGTGCTTATAGCTGCAACAAAAACCAGTATTAGCTCCAATACGATACCAGAATGTTGGTTTTGAGTGTGTTGTTAGTTTTTGTCAGATTCCTTCTGTGATATCAGGCAAGTATGACGATTTTTCTGAGGTAATGAGCAATGGTTCCATGCTGTTAGATTTCGTCTGCAAGTATTAAGTAAGGCTTGACTTTTTTTTTAAATTTAAAAATGAAGGTACAATAAATTTGCATATATTTTTGTGCAAAAGTGTATTGGTTTTATGAGTGGTACAGGAAAGAATTTTGACTAAATATGAATAAAAGCCAGACAAAAGTCTTTAAATGTAGCAGAACAGATGTTATAGAGGAATTAAAATGATTACAACTGATGGCCGAAGCAGAAAAGCACCAGTTCCGTATTCAAGCTTTCTAAAACTGTATGTATGGAACACGCCACTATGGTAGCAAAGCATGAACTTTTGAAATACTGAAGCATCTGAAACGTTTAATATGAGACCTCCTACGGGGGGAACGCGTCAAATTGATGTTTGGAACTCCCTCTCCGCCAGAAGGTAAAGTCAGAGAACGCGTTCTAAATGTCACATCAAATTGACACGCTCTGTATGCGGGAAGCTCGAGGATACTTTTCGGTGTACCGTCGATACACCCGTGGAACCTCCATTCATTCATTTGAAATGTGCTGTAGATGTCGAAAATTAGTCCAACGGAATCACTAAATGGGTCATTCCATACATTTTCATAGTAACAAAAATAGTAATAAAAAGAATAATCCTAGGAAAGGCTTGACTGTATTTAGGAGAGCACCCAAACGGACCCGTCACGGTGCGCCCTAGTTCAGCATTGGAATATAGTGGACATGCGAACTAAAGTCATGATATAGATAAAAAAAAAAAAAACCGCTTTAGACAGCATTTGCTGTGCTGATCAAAACTTATGTTCAATTTTTGATAAAAATGAGTCCTTCACACGTAAAAATAATAATAATAATAATTAAAAGTTATAACTTATATGTAAAGTAGCTCGTACGCGTGGATTAAGAATTTTTTTGCCAGAATTTAATATAGAAAGTTGTTGGTAACGAAGGATTGGTTCCAAACAACACCGAGTCGGCATAATATGACAGTAAAGCTATCACTACAGGGTGCTTCAAAAAAATGTATACACACTTTGAACTTCCATAGAAAATTTATTTACCGTTCTACAAAGTTAAATTTCAGGAAAATAGAAAGCTAAAAGTCCAATGTAAATCAAACATAAACAACAAATGTTAATACTGTTCAAATTGGTGACCTGCAGCATCAATACAATTCTGAGTACGAGTCACCACAGATTCTGTACATCGTATCAAAACGTCCAATGAGATTTCTCTACACACTGCTTGAATCTCATTCCAAAGAATGTCTAGGTTACGTGGTTTACGTTTGTACACCTCATCTTTTACTGTGCCCCACAAGAAGAAATCCAGTGGTGTAAGGTCTGGAGAGCGTGCTGGAAACTCGATTGGCCCCCTGCGTCCTATCCACCGGCCCGACAAATTTTGATCCAGGTAAGCTCGTACGTCCCTGTGATAGTGCGGCGGAGCACCATCTTGTTGAAAATAAAAATCATCATTACCGTATAATGCACGAATGGCAGGAAATATGGAATCAGCAAGCATTGTTAGGTAATTAATACCAGTTACAGTGCCTTCAAATCGAAAAGGTCCAATGAGTCCCCTTGAAGACAAACCGCACCACACATTTACACCTGGCAAATTTACAGCTTTTTCAATTGTAATGTGAGGATTTTCTTCACCCCAGTAAACACAATTGTGCCTATTGACAGTTCCATTAAGTTTGAATTGGGCTTCATCCGACCAAATGATGCTACCCATAAATCCCGGTTCACGTATCACCATCTCCTGAATCCATTCACAAAATTGCAACCTTCTATCTGGATCGTCGTCACTTAGCTGTTGCACCAGCCTTGGAATGTAAACACGATACTTGCCTCTCTTCAGAATGCGTAGCACGCTGCTAGCACTTACATCACTTTCACGTGCCCCTTGCCTTGAAGATTTGTTAGGAGAGCGTTGAAACAGTTCCAAGACTGCCATTGATGACTCATCACTTGTAGCTGTTCGAGGCCGACCTGAATGACCTTTATGCACATCACACACTGTTCCATGAACTTCGAACTTGTCTCGTATGCGTGTAATTGTTAATCTTGAAGGTGGTTCTGTATCATACTCCCTTCTCCACTGTCTTTGAACTTCATTTACATTCTCAAACTTCCAGTACCACTTAATAACCTGCTTACGTTCTTCAAAACTCAAACGTACGTCCCCCATGTTGATATTACAAATTCCAACTGATAATATAACATAGAGGGACGATTATGCTGGCACCTGGCGAAGAAATATAACACTAGCCTTGTAGAGCGGGAAAACAACAATAGTTTAAAGTGTGTATACATTTTTTTGAAGCACCCGGTATATCATTCTACCATCGAACCTGTCTGTTGAAGAGAATCAATTTCCAACATATTTCTGTCACCATTCGATAAGGTCTCAAAATTTCGTGACTACAACTGTTAATCATATTGAAAAAATGTCCCGTGCCCTTCATACAGCTTTCTTGTCAAATTCCATTCAGTATCAACATAGCAATTTAGTCGTCAAAACGTAACAAAAAGACAGAGACTTACTTCCGTATTTATAGTATTATTACTGCGATTCACACACACACACACACACACACACACACACACACACACACACACACACCACACACACACAGAGAGACTGCGAACAACCCCTGAGGGATCATTATAACGTAAAAAAGTGTGCACCTACAGCATTGCAAGACTACCTATGATTTGCCTCGCATTGCACTCCTAACTTTGTAATATCTATATTTTAACATTAAATCCGAATAACCGACGGTCCAGGCGTGACTCTTACGATCAAAAACAATTTTTAAAAATCTTAGCCTCCACGGTGATTTGAACCGGAGACCACGACCCAAACTTTAGTCACTAAGCTACATGACCGCTACCCGGAAAAACAATAGAGAGACCTCCATATCCAACGCGTCTGTCTATCGCCGTTCAGTAGTATTTCGAAATTATGAGACAACATGTATTATTTATACAGATAATTTTTCAACCAAATGTAGACAGTATTTTTCTCCTTGTTTCAAAGGATAAGTGTGCAAAGTTTCATAGAGATTGGATGAAAACTGTGGATTTGTATGAAGAACAAACAAACAAACAAACAAACAAACATACATTCATCTTTATATATATAGATGTATGGGAGAAAATGTATTTTATTTTTTTCACGGCCCTGTATCAAAGTGTCAAAGTCAAACCTTATGCAATTGTAAGTACCTATCCTTCTTATTCTCACGACATAAAACTTTCTTTAGTATCCTTGCCGCTTTGACTAAGTGAAGTAGCCTATTGGATTTTTTGGAGAGTTTTCGATATAAATAAATTGAAAGTGAATTTAATTCTTAATAATATACGATACTCCAACAAAAAGTTAAACTTTTTTCTTAATTTCTAACTAAAATATTTAAATTATTAAATATATTATGCGTAAATGAAACATCAAGATTAATTTTACCAAATAAAGAAAAAAACGTAGAAACAAAAAAGAAATGGTTAATAAATAAATTCTGAATATATTAACAATAAATGAAAGGATTACTAATAAATATTTAGGAAATAACGAAAATTCATTGGAAACAAGTTATAAAAGTTAATAAAACAATAAAAACAAACAAAAAATAAAAGAAATGCACAAACTAATCGAAATCAATAATCAATTAGATTTTCACACATAATTTTTTTATAATTTTTATTTATTTATTTGTTTAAGTGTGAAGGACTCATTTTTATCAAAAATTGAACATAACAAGTTTTGATCATCACAGCAAATGCTGTCTAAAGCAATTTTTTTATCGCTATTATGACTTTTGTTCGAAAGTCCAGCATATTATAATCCTTAAATTCATTTACGCCCTGTAGTCAAAGCGGCAAGGATACGCAAGAAATTTTAAGTCGTAATATTAAGAAGAATTGCATAAGGTTTGACTTTGACACTTTGATATAGGGCCGTGAAAAAAAAATTTCCCCATTCATTTTCTTATAATTTTTATTTACTTATTTTTTTTAAGTGTGAAGGACTCATTTTTACTAAGACTTGACCTAACAAGTTTTGATGAGCACAGCAGATTTTTTTTTGGTCGATATTAGGACCTTAGTTCGAATGTCCACTATTATTCGAATCCTGAACCACTGTGCTGCCAGGCGGTCGCAGTCAATAGACAGCCTCCCTTGTGATGATAACAAGCTTACCTGGGCAGACCACATTGGACAGGTGGTAGGAAAAGGTTTCAAAATTCTGCACTGCGATGAGTGGATGTACTAAAGAAGTAAAGGAATTGGGTTACAAAATCTTGGTCAGACCATTGCTTGAATATGGTAGTGTAGTATGGGACCCACATTTTGAGTATCAAATGCAGGAGCTGGAGAGGGTGCTGACTAGATTTGGTTTAATGCATCGGTCACAGATATGATAAAAGAGCTGGAATGGTACTCATTGGAAGACAGGAGAGAAAAGGGGGAAGATGGGTGTTTAGGGAAATTGCCACCGGTGCGTGCGCTCGATTGCAATTTAATCATATATATTATTTCTATAAGGTATTTTTTTGTCACAAGCCTATATCTTCCTTCACACTTAACCAAAATCAATGAATGAGGTGTCATTTTAAAGCGTATGGTCTCTACTTTGATAAATCATATTTTAAGAAAGCAAGTTTAGAAATTCAACCCTTAAAGGGCGAAAATGTCAATATTTCTAAAATGCGTTTTTTTGTATCTCGAGCCATTTATCCTCCTGGATATCTAACCAAAATCGATAAATGAAGTAGGATTGTAAGGAGTAATGTCTTAGCTTTGTGAAATCATATTTTAGGAAAGAATGTTTTTGGAATTCAGCCCTTAAAGGGAAAAAAGTATAAATTTTTCTATAAACGCATTTTTGTGTCACGAGCGATTTACCTCCCTTAATATCTAACCGATATAGATAAAAGAGGTATCATAGTAAAGAATAAGGTCTCCTCCATGGTAACATTATATTTTAAGAAAGGAGTTTTTCGTTATTCTACCCTTAAAGGGCAAAAATGTTAATTTTTCTAAAATGCGTTTTTTCTGTCACGAGCCATTTATCTCCCTGGATATCTAACCAAAATCGATAAATGAAGTAGGATTGTAAGGAGTAATGTCTCAGCTTTGTGAAATCATATTTTAAGAATGAATGGTTTTTGGAATTCAACCATTAAAGGTAAAAAGTATAAATTTTTCTATAACGCATATTTTGTGTCACGAGCGATTTATCTCCCTTAATATCTAACCGATATAGATAAATGAGGTATCATATGAAGAATAAGGTCTCCGCCATGGTAAAATTATATTTTAAGAAAGGAGGTTTTCGTAATTCGACCCATAAAGGACAAAAATATCAATATTTCTAAAATACGTTTTATGTCTTTCCAGCCTTTTATCTCCGAGGATTTCTAACCAAAATCGATAAATGAAGTAGGAGTATGAGGAGTAATGACTCAGCTTTGATGACATCATATTCAACCTAACTTTTCATCGCAATTTTTTTCCGCGAAATTTTCGCACGGGTCGTCTAGTTTAATATAATTTAGTTTAACTAATAGGTTAACTCAGGCGAAAGACCGCCCGCTTTTGGGAAATTCTCCCGCCCGGGTGAATGGACTGTTCGCTGACCTGTACGCGACCGGTGGGACCTTGTGAAGGACAACATAATTGTTGGAAACCTTTCCGACTTGGTCCGAGCTCGCGCGCGTCCTCCCGAAGTCAATCTGGCACAATCGGTTAAGATGGAATAAGTGGGACCTATAGCAAGAGCCAATCAACAACGGATAATTCTCCGTGCATTTGTAATTCTTGTGAACTCTCCCCGCATGTTGGAAACGCGCCCTGGGAAGAGGCGTGGCTACCACGAGTGACGCGGGGAGACGGTTGCTGGAGGGCTGCGGGAAGATTACTTCGCGTCCAGTCCTCAGAGTCGGAGGGGGTACTCGGAATCCGACCCCCGAGGTTTGAACTACGGACTTCCTGCCAAAACCTCCAACGTTGGAGGATGTTCTGTCTTTGCAGCGAACCAGCAAGGGTTCGAGAAAACGTAATGGAGACTGGCCCTGCAGCGGTCAGTCTCTGAAGCACACGCTGCACTTCACAACAGTACAGTGTGGTGAGTACAGGCCTGTAATGAACTTTCAAAGGAAACTTGGGTGATTGAGAGTTCTCGCCTGTGACAGCTAATGAGCTAGTGAATCTTAAAGCCGGGAGATAACTTTAACCGTATTCCAGCAGGATAAACAAGCTTAGTGAGCTTAAATCGCCACATTTGATGTGTAATTTCAAATTATCCAGGCCCCCGACAACTTGCAATCTAATGTAATTCATGTTAGCATTGTATTTGATTTTCTTGACATTTATTCCCGATTGTATTGGATGGAACTTTTCATTTTAGCCAAATGTGAAGCGTCTGTTGTCCAAATGATAATTTTTAATGTTGCATTTGTTTCGCAACCATTTTTTAAGTTAGTAGTGCTTTAATTTTGTTGTTTATTTGCAAATTTTAGCAATTGTAAGGCGAGGCTTTGCTTGGTTCGTTTTTAAGATTTCATGTATTAATATTAAAAGTAAATAAGCCTCAGTCTGTACGCCTGTACGAGTACAAAGTAAATAATAAAAAGAGCAGTTAGAAAGTTTTCACCCTTTCCTCTCTGTCCCACAAGCATCTACTACAACAGATAAATAATGAAATGAACGTATTTTGGAAAATGATGGGCGATAAAAGTTGTTTGAGAAAGTTTTACAGAAAGAAGAGACAGTATTGTCGGCCATATTAGAAGTCATGTGAGATCGGTTTATTTATTAGTTGAGTGAACAGTTGAAAGGGGGGGGGGAAAACTGTAAGAGACAAAGATATACGAAACAGATAATTGACGAGTGTAGGTTGTGAGCGATACGCTAAGATGAAGAGATGGAGGATTGCATCAAACCAGACTGAAAACAAGAAACGTTTCCAAGAGGGCTGCGGAGATAATGAGACTGACGAGCGGTGTGCGCAACCGAGCTCAGCTACCACTACTGAAAATAAATTTAAAAAATCAGTGTGGTGGATAACTGTATCCGACCAAAGCGCGTGATGTAAGACGGGATTACTGTAATACTAGCTCCTAGGCCCGCGAACGCACTGGCTAGTTTACTGTGACAGTAACATAGGATATAAGGATCATCTGCATCGAATATGAATACCTTGTAAGTCCGTCACAAATAACGGGATTTGCGCTGTGTTCTGACAGTCCTTTTCCTCGCAGTTGATTATTATTAAAAAAACACTTATAACCATAAAAATGATGTAATTTGGTACAAATTTCTTATTGTTAGTTTACTGTGGCAGCGATACCTCTGGACACCGAAAGTCTAAGAAAATAACTACTTCTACTAATTATAAATAAACAAAATCAACTAGCAATTAACATGTTAATTTTAAAGTTAATACATATTTTTTTCAGTTTTGTGCCAGTTGACTTGACTAAATAGAATTGTTATTAAACGTTGACCATAATCTCCATTAACATTTCTGGCAGCAATTAGTCCAGTAGTGAAGGCTGGGCGTGTTACGTCACCGTTACGATCATGGTTACACGATGACCAAGCTTATATTAGTATAGATAAAAAAGTTATGGTTTTACTTAATTAGAAATCTCTCATGTTACCTTGATGATCAATGAAAATTCATTCATTTATTGAACACACTAAGGAACACAAGTGAAGAAATGATCAGGTGAATCACTACGTCTTTGAGGTGGTAGGTGGTTGATATGATTGTTTTACCGCTTTAGTTTTTTCGTTACTGGAGTACAACGGTCCATGTTGGTT
>JARYHS010003813.1:0-11343 GCA_031002005.1 Vandiemenella viatica
GTTTAGCATGGATCCTAAGTCAGTCAATGCAGGATATATTGCAGAATACTTCCCAGAATATGGAAGAATTCCTGAAAATGCTCAAAATAAAACAAAGGAGCCTAAAGAAAACTGCGAAATATAAAATTAAATTCTGGGGCTATCTGGATGAGATACTCAAAGACAAAAAGAACACCAGCTAAAGATCTCGACCAATGAACGACAAGGAAAGGGCTACAGTTTGTTGATTCGCCATGACATCGGAAGAGGGAGAGAAACAAGAGATGATCAGCGGATGAAGGTTCTGGTTTCCCGTTAGTTCGAGACGCCTGTTCGGGCTTGGTGGACATTGGTTGAGAATAATGGTGGTGTGTGTTTATAAACAAAAAGGGGAATGAACTGTTGTTGTTAATTTCTCGATTGAGTGTTTATGCTGGTTTTCATGTGTATGTTTTAATAAAGTTTAGTTGAGAGAAAAAAAAATTAGTGTTATTTATGAGCACGGGTGTACCCTGCAAAGAGTACCAAGGTAGCCGTATGGCAGGGGTGGCCAACACAAACGACCTTGCGGGACACTTTGGAAATGCATCATAACTCCACGGCCCGCATACAAAATTATACATCCCCATTTTAGATATAGACCCACTATAGACTTTTTTTGGACTGAAAAATTGAAACATAATGAGTTATTATTATAGTTTTTGCTATTATTCTTACATGTAAACATAGATAATATAACAATAATGATACTCATAATTTCTAAAGATAATTTTTGAATATATGGATCCACAAATAATGTATTTTTTTAATACATTGGTTTTCACTTCTTTAGCCGTTATGAAATAAATATATTTTGTAAAAGTGTGATGAATTTCGCGGGCGAAGTTTTGGCATCAAGTCACGGCTTTGGTATACAATCTGGTGATTAGGAATTGACCACCATCAGCTCTATTTCGCTGGTGACGCAGTTTAGGTGAATAAAATTGTCTCCCTTCACCGGGACTCGAATGAAAGAACGCTATCTCGCCATGCACCGTCATGGCTCCTCAGCGAACACTACCACGGAGAGAGTGAGGAATGGTGTAGTACAGCGCTACGAGTTCGTTGGAACAGGAAAATAGGAATGTGGTTGAATGAATCAATGGTTGCTCTGATTTTTTTTATATCTTTCATAATACTTACTATCGCTTATAGGACGAGTTGCTTGCCAAATTGTAAGCTTTAAGAACAATTATCCTTCGAGACATTAACTAAATTTCTGGTAGGAGTTGTTTAAAAACTCAAGATTTGCACCTCCGATTCTCTCCACTCCCAAGTGCAGCGTAGTGATACGGAATTCATCTTAAAGAAGACTCATATGAAACCACTAAAGACACACGAATGAGCGGTTATGTAGTGTTTAAGACTGATGCTTTCATTCACGATTCCCTACTAGAGCTAAGTTTCTATTGTTCACTTAAATTAGGTATTAAGATCGTATTTGTGGAAAAAATTCCACAAACTTTGGTCCGAACAAAGAAAATGATTGCTAACGACAACTTTAAACTATAATACCGTACGCGACTGCCTTTCCGTTTTAAACCCGTTACCGAGTGTGGCTGGTGAGCGGTAATGTTCTGGCTTCGCATTCTGGACGACGCGTGTTCGAATCCCCGTCCGACCATCCACATTTTGGCTATCTATGGTTTTTCAAAATCACTCCAAGTGAATGCCGGATGGTCCGTTCAAGAGGCCATGGCCGAATTCCTTGCAGTTCCTAGCCCTTCCCTCCTGTCCCACCTATAATGCCAATGACGTCGACAAGGCGCAAAGCAGATGCTCTTTAACGACGCATGCAGTTTTCGCTTTGAGCTTGTGTGCTTTGTTCGCTGCTTTTGTGTTTTCGCTCGCGGGCGTGCGGCAGCCTGGATATCTCGCTGTAGGGTCCCTCCCTGCCCGAGTTAGTAGGGAATTACCGCCACACGGCCCTCTCCCGCTGGAGAGGAACCCCCTGGCGTGAGTTTTAGGGTTGTCACTGGTCCTTGGAACCTAGCGGTGATAACACGGGGCCAGTACAACACCCCCGCTAGGTACCAGCAGCAACAATGGACAACAATGGTGATGTTCTTCAATCTTCTGCAGACGCTCCTGCACATCTCACCTCACCGGAAGCCACCTCATCTTCACAGATAGCTGAGCTGACTATCATAGCAGAAGACCAAGTCAATGTACCAACTCTGCAGCTTGCAGAAAATGAAAATATGGACACAACTCAGTTTGATTCAAGTATGCTTGCAATCTTAGAGGATCATGGATCTCGAACCTCCAAGAGAAGCATCACACCACCAGCAGGAGGAAAAGCTAAGCTCTTTAGAAAGGAACAAAGAGCTCTCAACAACAATGCCAACAATACAGGAGTCAGTGTTCCAGCATCAAAGTTCACCCTGGCATACAGAGACAAAAGAACTACCAAAAAGGGAGCCAAACTGCACCATCAGGTAGTGGCAAAAAGAATCTTTCCCAAAATAACCGCAACGCAAAGAGGGTTCTGGCCCAGCCCGACGGAGAAGGCTTTGTGCTGGCTGACCGTTCCAGTAAGCCCCCACCATCCCTAGATCCAGCCACCATAGAGGTTAGCAACTCGTTTGACCTACTAACCCAGGACGAACCCACAGAAGAGCAACAGCAGCAGCAGCAGAAATGCCAGCAGCAACACCTACAGCTGCAGCTGCAGCAACAACAACAGCAACAACCCATTAACCGACCAGCACATGCAAAATCACAGCTTCCACCTATAGTGGTCCAGTACCCAACCACCTATAAGGAGCTGTACCAGCTGATTAAAAGGGTACTACAGGAACACCCGTTCCAAGTAAAGACAGCTGGAGAGGACAAGGTCAAGCTCACCCTCAACTCCACGTCAGACTACCTGGAGGTCACCGCAGCATTACAACGGAAAGGAATACCATACTACACCTTTCCTTCTGCTGCAGAAAAGTTGCTGAAGGCCGTAATTCGAGGGATGCCGTCAAACATGCCTACCTCTGACATCAAGGAGGAACTTGAAGAACTTGGCCTAGATATCCGCTCAGTCAGCCAGCTCAAGAGGCCCGGGAGCTCCGACCCCATGCCACTATTCCTTGTGGTCCTACCAGACAGGCCCCAGAACAAACGGATATTTCAAATGGACAACCTAATGTCCCTAAAAATCTCAGTGGAGAAACTGAGAGCAATCAAATGGCCCAGTGCAGTGCTACAACTGCCAGTCTCTAGGGCACGTTGCTAAACACTGCAACATGGCACCTAAATGTGTGAAATGCGCTGGCGCACATCTTTCCAATGATTGCGCACATCAAAAAAGGAGAGGCAGCCCAAAGTGTGCCAACTGCAACGGCCAACACGTGGCCAGCTACAAAGGATGTGAAGCCTACAAGCGTGCCCGCGCCCGCCAACGAGACGCAGCTGCAGAACAGGCCGCTGCAGCTCAGAAGAAACGTGAAGAAACGCAGCAGGACACTGGCAAAACCCAGCGGCGCGCCGAAGAAACTACTACCGGCAAACCACGCTACAACAGATCGCGCAAACCAAACCGCCACAGGGCAATAAGCCCACTCAACCCAAACGCACCGAGGCTCCAAAACGCCAGCTCCAAGGGATTAAGACTCAAGGCCCCAGCAAGAAGAAGAACACCAACGCAAACCAGAAAAGCAAGACAACCTCATACGCGGAAGTAATTACTGGTCAAGCCCAGGCACCAAGAGAACCAAACCAGTCAGGGAAGACCTCGACCACACAGTCAGGACATTGCCACCACCTACCTAATCAACATCCGCGCAGAACAATGGCACAGGTGAATGGAACGCCTACTAGAACATAGTGGGAACTCTTCTCACAATGCTGACTACGCTGATTGCCCAAGTTCGACCAACTTACAGCGGACATCAAATCCGCGGTAATGACGGCACACAGAGCCGATCCCTCACCGAATGCCCCAACCCAATCATGGACAGGAGTCCGCATAGAGGGAACTTACTCTCTGCGTATGGAATGCAGACGGCATTTATCAACAACTAGGCGAGTTTCGGCAGTTTCTTGCGGATGAGAAATATCGACATCTGTCTGGTAGCCGAAACCCACCTCAACCTGGCCTCAGGGCAAATGTAGCCAACTATCAATGTTACCGCTGGGACAGACCAACTGCGGGTGGCGGAGTGGCTATTTATGTGAAAAGAGGGATACCACATCACGAAATCCACACCCCTCCTCTGCAGCTTACTGGAGGCCACTGCAATTGAAATAGCGACCACCACGGGGCCTGTAACCATCATATCAGCATACAGACCTCCGAGAAGAACACCTTTTGAAGATGACTTCCGGCAACTACTCAACTTCAGGGGAAAACTCCTAATTGGAGGGATCTCAAGCATCCTTCCTGGAACTCGCGCATCACCAATGCGGCCTGGCAACCAACTATACCGGCTGTGCATCAGACACAATTTGCAGACCTGGGGGCCGGACGAACCGACCCACCACCCGTGAGCGGAAAATCGCCCTGATGTGCTGGACATAGCAATAACTAGAGGCATCACGGATACGTATCTGCACGAACGATGAAACTACCTCTCATCCGACCATAGACATAGACATCGGCCAGTGGACACCAGCCACACCAAACCAGCCAAAACTATAACAGAACGAATTGGAGCAGTTCCGTGAAGAGGTCACCGAATGTCCTCCAACACCTGCAGCCTATTGACGACAGAAGAATTGAGAATGCCATAAAACAATTCTCCACATCAATAGTCCGAATGCAGCTAATTCAAATACGCCACCACCAGCAGCAAGACCGCAGTCAAGGCAACTCCCACCACAACTTCTTGCACAGATCCGGCATAAGAACAGAGTGGCCAAGGAATGGCGTCAAACCAGGCACCCGGATACTAGGCGTCTGTTAAATCGCCTGCAGCGTGAACTTAAAGCGGACCTCCAGGCACACCGTAACAGAGTGGGAAGCACGCCTAGCCACACTCAATGTAGGCGAAGGAAACCTCTGGTCAGCAACTAGGTACTTCACCAAACGGCGCAAGCGTCTGCCTCCGCTCCACGGTGAGAGGGGCTTGGTATACAGCAACGAGGATAAAGCCAACGCCCTCGCAGACCACTTCGAAAAACAGTTCCGGCCAGCCCAGGATGACGATGAAGATGAGTCTGCCAACATCCGGAGAAGATTAGCACGCTACCTAGCTGCTGAGGACGACGGGTACGAGTTCGAGGAGATCTCGACGGAAGAAGTAAGAAGATCAATTGCTCGACTCAACCCAAAGAAGGCCCCGGGAAAGACAATCTGGGGAACAGGCTAATCAGGAACCTACCACCATCGGCGGTACAACACATCACCGCACTGTTCAACGCCATACTCCGCACACAACACTACCCCAGGTGTTGGAAAGAAGCTACTGTGGTAGGCGTACCCAAGCCAGGGAAGAATGACATCTTCCCACAGAACTATAGGCCAATTAGCCTGCTTCCCTCACTGAGCAAGGTCTTCGAGCGGCTTCTTCTGAAACGTCTTCAAGCCCACATCTCATCCGAGAATATTATACCACAGTTCCAGTTCGGCTTCCAGAAGAAACATTCCGCCACCCAGCAAGTGCTACGCATAGTCGAACACGCTACGACGACTTTCAACCGTCGAGGCTACTGCCCACTGTCCTGTTGGACGTAGCACGAGCCTTCGACTCCGTATGGCACAGCGGTCTCCTCTATAAAATGTACACCCAGGGTATCCCCGGCCCGATTGTGAAACTGACCCGGAGCTACATCACCGGCAGGTCCTTCCGAGTGAGGGTCGGAAATGACCTGTCAACACGCCGGCCAATCAACGCAGGGGTACCGCAAGGGTCGGTGCTTGGACCTGTGCTTTATAACCTCTACACTTCAGACATCCCAGCACCACCAAACGTAAGAACAGCGTTGTACGCAGACGACACCGCCTTCTACACGTCTTGCAGAAGCAAAGCTGCGGCCATACGGAGGCTGCAACAGGTTCTCAACAAACAGAGGCATGGGCCAGAAGATGGCGGATCACCATCCATTCTGCCAAAACGCAAGCAATAATGCTGACCAGACGCTTGGGGAAGCGGAACCGGCGGCAGGAGCCTACACCAAAGCTACGCCTAAATGGGGAAGACATCAACTGGTCGAAGACTGTCAAATACCTCGGTGTAACACTAGACTCCAGACTAACATGGAGACAACACATCGAGGACCTCAGACTAAAAGTCGCAGCCAGGATGAGGGAGTTGTACCCGGTCCTCAACAGGGACAGCTCTCTAGCAGCCAGCACCGGGGTCACCATATTTTGCAGCCTCATCAGACCGATCATGGAGTATGCGTGCCCTGCCTGGGGTTACGTCTCCAAGTCTGCCTTGAGTCGCCTGCAGACAATGCAAAACCGTTCTCTTCGACGCGCACTCCATGTGTGTAACGGTTTCCGACAGTCGACCTGCACAAAGCCACAGGTATTCCACCCCTGAAGGACAGGATTGTTCAGCTAACAAAAACGTTCTACAGGGCCGCACGCACATCAACAAACCCGCTCATATCCAACCTAGGGCAATATGACAACACTCTGGACAAACATAAAAGACCTCTATCAATACTGACCAGTAATTGAATAAAAACACAGAGCAAAAGAAAAGACACATCAAAAAGAAAAGGTATCCCTCACTCAAAGTTGAAGGAAATGTCTACGACAAAACCTTCTATCTCAACCTGCTTATAAATGAAACAAGCAGCAAATGCTCTGGTGTGTGTGTGTGTCACGTTGTCTCATTCTTACGCAGGAAAGTGATCGCACAACTTCGCGCTAGTTAGCGGCGCAGATTATGGTAGCGGTTTAGGCAAATTTCAACATGCGGTAGTGCTCACTATTGTTAGGGGGACTTTGTGAGTTTTTGTCTTCTCGTAGAATTGTACTTAATTTGCAAACTTCAAAGAAACTGTTGTCCAATGCTTTAGTCAAAATTCTGGTACCGACAATGTACGAGTGAACTTTTGAAAGAATATAAGTACTGTGTTATTCTCAAACCATGTTAAACCCTTCGCATTTGGGGTTTATTAATACGAGTGCATGGCAACCAAGTTATTTAATATCATAGGTACCAGAGGGCTATACATGGTCACGAACTTAATTGTTCATAGTTCAGGTGAAGGTGTTGCAAACCCCCCTGCAGCCCTAGCACCTGACAACCCACCTCTCATAATGTTCTCTCGTTGACGAAGGGTTTTTTTTCCCTAAAATTTCTTTATTAGTTGTGTTTGTGTCTTTTCTGTGTGTTCGCGCCCCACATCCATCATCTAAAGGTAAATGGTGGCTCATTTCCCTATCATAATTTGATTCCTTTCCACTACTTAGAGTCCTTTTTTCATTGTTATTATATATATATATATATATATATATATATATAGTGAGCAGTGGCGCCGAAGTGATTTGCTCAGGTAGTGACAACAATAAATGTTTCTAGTGGCGGATCCAGGATTTTGGTTTGATTGGGGGGGTGGCTAGGATTTGGTTTGGGGGCTTATTACTCCAGAATACTCGGCCCTTATAAGAACAGCAAAAAAAAAAAAAAATGGTTTCCAAATCCATGTCGTCGGGGTAACCTTGGTGCTTTTGGGGGGGGGGGCACCTAAGCCCCTAGCCCTCTCCTTCCCTGGCTCCGCCACTGAATGTTTCTGCGGCTTACTGATCATCATTGAAGTGAAAGGTGAAAAACAGCTCACAGTAAGAATCTCGCTATATAAAGATTTGTAACGTGTGAAAGTCTCATTACCTGCAATTACTGCCAGATTAATTAAATGATTTTGACATTAATCAATGATAAATGTAAACATTTAGTGATTAGCCTGAAAGTTCACTTTTTTCACTAAATAAAATAATAAAATCATCCTGAATAAATCAATCAAAATAATATGAAAGTATGGAAATTAATTTTTTTGTTCCATAGTAGTCTATGATAAATGAAAGTAATTTTCAAAATATGATAAATTGTAAAATTCGTTTGTTAATTGAATAAAAATATGATAAATTCTATTAGTCATCTACAAAACCTTTTCTTTCAACTTATAAAATACTTATAATTAATTTCAAAAACAGAGGGAATCAAAATTTTTGAGAGTGCCTAGGACCCCATACTTTCTTATCCGGCACTGCCTTCAATGACCACGGTGGCAGTGCAACACATTTCTCTTGAGAATCTTTTCCTGTTACATGCATTCATAAACTTATGTAATTCTCCTTCAGAGAATCTAAGAAAAAAACAATATTGCCTGCTCGCATTGACAAAGCTTCTAGGGCAGCATATCCAAACCTTTTTCAACCTGAGGACCAGTAAATTTTCAAAAATAATGCTGTAGGCCACTAACTCACACAGGTCTATTTTTTTCCTCCTTTTCGTTTCAGCCGACTATGGACGATGATTACGCAACTTCATTTTCCTCTTCTGAGTTTCCTTCCTCCATCGCCAGTTACCTCCGCAATTTTTCCTCTGTCTTTTTTAATGTCTTCCACTCAGGGCCTAATTTTATTTTGTTGTTATTAAAATGTAGGCCTACCATTATAACATAATAAATCTAAAACCACATTTTGAATCCTATAAAAACGCGGATATAAAACTGGATGTGAACTACTAAAAGCTAATTACATGTTAATCAGACCAAACCAGATAAATAATAATGTTAATAACCAGATAAATAATAATGTTACTACAGGATGGGCGCTACACTACACCACTGGCCTACATACATAAACCAAAATAAAGACGCTAGCGGCTAGACCGTGCCTTTTATTTTTATTTACTTCACCACTCGCGTTACCAATCTTATCAACTACCGCGGTTCCTCATACCCACTTAAAACCCTTAGTAAACTGTCATTTACTTAATCTCTAGATGCCACATGGAAGTAACTAGACTGTTGTAGAAACAGTGCTGTTCTATCTTCTCGTGAAAAATGCCAACATTTTGACCGCTCATTGAAATATTCAAGCTTTTAAATTGGGCATACAACCTTTTACAGTACGAATATGGTATCACAGTTTGATATTCTCGCTGTGGAGCTCCCGAACTATGCTTGCGGACCACCAGTAATCAGCGAACAGGCTGGAGCACTGTTCCAGTGGATATTTAGTTGAATGCTACAAAAATGGCAGCTGCTGCACTCTGCCGGCAGTATTACTAACTTTATCGAGGTGCAGCGTGTGACAGAACGAAGTTGTCTCCATTCCCCATTAACAAAGCGAAACCCCAACCTTGAATATTTCCATGAAAACGCTAGAGCGCATGCACGATCTGTGCCATACAAGAATTGTCTCCATGACAGCGAAACAGTTCACTGATATGGCCAACAGATGGAGTTCTATACTTTCCCTAGCTGTAGAGTAGAGAATGGTGCATTTATAAATATTTATTTTCTTTCACTGCATTTATTTTTTAATTTATTTATTCATGATTAGAGGTAGTGACATGTCACAGTGGCACTACGTCTAGAGCCGCCACTGATAGTGAGCATTTTCTAATATTGTTTAGTATATTGTTATTTGTTACAGGCACATGAATTCTTCTTGTTTGCTGGTCTGCTGTTTGTAGACATGATGATTTTTTTTGTGGATGGCTAGTAAGTATCAGGTAGTTGGTCTGGAAGCAGATGGTTCAAGTGTCGTGGATGATGATCAGCGTCCTCTACTTAGAGCTTCCGAAGAAGTAGTAAAGTGAATTAAGAGGCAATTGAAGGTAAGAGCAAAATTAATAGAATGAGTTCCATCCACACAAACAGTTTATTCATTTGTGATGAATTTCATATAGGAAGAACTCTATAGAAACTGCAATCTTATTTGGTAAAATTGTTAGGCAGCTTAGTTAAAATAGAAAATATCGAGATTATTTATTTATTTTAAAGCTGCTATAAAACCCAGTATGGAGTAACATTTATAACTTTGAGTTCTTAAAGAAATAATTTAAGAAAATTGTATGCATTTGGCATTGATTTAATGTTAATAAATTATTCTGCAGATAATAGTATTCACTCTGAAGGAGCTCAACTGAGAACGAATTGAATGAACTGAAGACAGAAATAATCAAAGCTGTCAAAGAAACATTAAGATTTAGGGAACAAACCAATTGAAAACCTTGGATCGCAGAAGAAATTTTGAAGTTGATGGAACAGAGGAGAAGACAAAAAAATGCTCAGGATGAAGCAGGAAGAGAGCTATACAGACTATATAGAATTCGAATAAATCAGAAATGCAAAAAATCAAAAGAAAAATAGGTGTAAGAAAAGTGAGAAGAAGTAGAAAAGGAAAGGTTCTTAGGTAAAGTAGATGTGGCATATAGGAAGATCAAACAAAATTTTAGAGAAATGAAGAAGATTTATAAACATGAAGGCTTTTGATGGGACTCCTCTTTTAAGCTAAGATGACAGAGCTAACAGGTGGAAGGAATACATTGAGAAACTGTTTGATGGGGCTGATTTGAACAACAGTCTACAGGAAAAAGAATGAGTGCAAACATTGGTGATTTAGGTGATTCTGTTTTGAGCACAGAATTTGATAGAGCTTTGAATGATTTGAAATTAAATAAGGCATTTGAAATCAGAGAGGTAACAAAAGGTTGGCAGAATGGTCAAAATGCCACAGACCACTGTACAGAGGAGGCCATAAGCCCCAGCTGAAGGGGCCACCAGCTCAAGGCCCGAAAGGGCTTGCCTCACATTCAAACAGCTTCCACCCATTGTCCACCCTGGACAGTAGTGCAGCTAAAACAATAATAAATGTCAACCCTCATCCATAAATTCGATTCCCAGTTTACCCTCCTTCCCCCTCTAGATCTGGCACAGATGGAGGGCCCCATCCGATGAATTTGCCATATGCCTCAGTGTTGTAGTTACACCACTGTTTAGAATTGAAACTTCTGAAGTCCCAGTGAGAAGAAAGAATCCAAAGGTTAAGAACTTATGAAACTGGAGAGATTCCAACTGATTTTAACAAAAGGATCATCTTCACACTTCCAACGAAAGCACAGACAAACATGATGATTATCACACCATAAGTCTAACATCACATGCTTACTGCTTAGAATAATATACAGAGGAGTGGGAAGGGTAGTAAAAGAGAGAGTAGGTGAAGATCAGTTTCAGAAAAAAATTGTGGTAGCGAAGAGCAATTCTGGCCTAAGATTAATACTAGAAGGGTGGATCAAGAAAAATGAATGTACTTTATGTAGTTTGTTGATTTAGAAAAAGCTTTTGATAATGGTAGGTGGAAGAAAAGTTCAAAACTTGAAAGAAGCTAGGTCTAAAATACTAAGAAGAATACTGTATAATCTATGC
>JARYHS010003814.1:0-13699 GCA_031002005.1 Vandiemenella viatica
AAAAATCAGTTATAGGTATAGTTAGTTCCTTGTGCTTTTGGCAACATTTCTTCTGGTCCAGGCCATATTTCAACCTAACAACAACCATTTTGAACAAAATAAACATTGAAAGTACCACTGTATAGACATAGTGGTTTTGGTGGTCATTGTTTGTAGTACTTACTCTTAAGATCTTGACAGCCGTGTCTTATCACTTTTAACTGCCTAATTCCTGGATTTCAGGCTCTGCCAAGCTGATACACTGTCTTCTGCAAGCACTGAATCTCAAATGCTTCTTTAATCATACTGTCCTAGTAACTATTTGTGTAGGCTAATATTTATGTCAGCTTGAAGTTAAACCTGTCCCTTTTCTCCATGCTGTGCTGTGCTAGGCCAAAGGTGAATTAATTCTTATCGCAGAAGAATCTGTCGGCATCAGTAAAGACATTGCAAAAGGAATTACGAGAGAATGGGATGTTCTCATTCTTTCTGCAAATAAGTGGCATTTTACTATTCTCCTGATGGAGGATTGTAGGTGAAAAATCAATGTCGGTACAGAATACAAAGCTCATATGAGGCTGAACAATGATCCGTCAGCATCAAGTCACGAAGACTGCTGCATGTTTGAAAACTGCAGGTTTATAACAAGACACCATCAAAAGACTTCAGCCCCAAGTACTGAACCTCCCAGTCTCTATGGACTGTCAAAAATGCACAATGGGGTCACATTGCGACCTGCAGTGAATGCCTCCAGATCACCAATGTACTTTATAGTTAAACATCTCACTTTAGCCTTGAGCTCAATAGTGGGAGGATGCACTCATGAGGTGCAGAATTCGGCACAATTTGTTGACATTCTGAAAGGGTTATGAGCAGTACTAAAAGACATGGTCAGTTTTGATGTGGTGTCACTTTTTAAAAGAGCCCTACTACATGATACACTGCAGTTGCTCTGAAAGCATTTTGAACTGTCGATAGTGGAGCTTTTTCTGCCCTACACTGACTTCAAATGCTTCCTCTTCAAAGGCAATCATTTTGTCAACTGCCTCCAGTTGTAATCGGTGTGGTTATGTAATATTTCAAGGACATGGCACTGGAAAGTATAGAATTGTGACAGACCTGCTTTTAAAATTGCGTGGATGATACTTTTGCCATATGGGTGCGTGGAAATCGGATTTCCTCAAATATTTAAATGGAATACACGAAAGTATCAATTTTAAGTTAGAGATTGAGCAAGAGGGTGCCTGCCGTTCTGGAAATTTTGATCAGAAGCATTACAGATGACACACTAGAATACAAAATGTATAGGAAACCAGCACACACAGACTTATACCTCATTGTGGATGGCTACCGTCATCCTATTCAGTGATACCAACTCAAATACACAAGGCCAGAGCCACCTGTAATGTAGCAAGTCTTCCAGTCCACATTGATGGCTGCAGCAAAGCCAGGATCAACAGCATGTTTCCTATGAAAGATAAGGAAAGCATGACGGCAAGATGTTGATCTCCTGGCCTTTTATCTTACACTGGCATTACTTCAGCAAAAATTGCCAGATTGTCATGCAAAGCTGGCATGAATATTTTCTTCAATTTTCCCAGGAAGGTACAGGAATTATTACCAGTGCAGAGGATGATTTGGGAATCAGACATTTTTTTATTTACTGAATCCCTTGTATTAGGCAGACAGTACACGTCATTTTGAAGCACTTGACGGAACACATGCATTGAATAGGGTAGAGAAGAGAGATGGGTTTGACTTTAAGGCAAAATGAATACTAGCCTATGCAAATGGATACTGTGACAGTGTGATTAAGGGGGCTGTAGATATTCATCTTGTGAAACACACTGTAAACGGAGACACTTGAGTATCAAGACAGCTTAAATCAAATTATTAGCCAATTAAGAATGGAAACGGAGCTGTCAAGATAATGAGAGTATGTGTTTCAAACAATACCTTCCTTTATTTGTATCTCGATAATACCCCCTATCTATTGCCCCCATCTCCCCACCATACTGCTCATGAGCGTGGTGGGTGAGCATTTAGCATTCTGGCCTTGCATTCAGGAGGACAGCGGTTCAAATACCTGTACGAGCATCCAGATTTTGGTTTTCCATGGTTTCCCCATATCACTCCAGGCGAATGCCGGGATGCTTCCTTCAAAATGCCATGGCTGAATTCCTTCCCGTTCCTTGTCCTTTCCTGCCTCTAATGACATTGACGAGGTGTAAAGCCATAAGAAAAAAACCACCCATACTACTTGCCACACCATCTCATTGAAAAACACTCAGTACATGTGACTATGATGTCGGTGGCAACCATTAACTGCCATAAGTTAAGTAAGGACCAGACCTGATACTTTGCCAGAAGATGGGGGTCTGAGAGTGACTTAAAATATCACATCAAATTGTAGGTGGGAGGCTGTAGAAGCAAGAAAAAAGTGGAAAAGGGTGGAGTGTATCATAGTCAAAATGATGGGAGAAGCACTTATTCACATCATCAAAGGTCTTCAGTTTAACTGTGACATTTATTTTTGATATTAAGTTTTTTATCAGTGGTGGTAGAAAAATGTGTTCAACATTGGATGGAATGCTTGAGTGTAGGCTCATTCAGAGAAAAACTATGTTATGTTCACAAAATGTTCCATTATGAATGGTTAGCAGCTTGCATAGTAATTAATTATTTATTGTAAACAACATATCACTTTGGACTTCAATAAATGCAATTTGAAATTATATTTTAAATTCACAGAGTATACTCAGGATTTCACCGTGATGCTCGATCACTGCGACAGTGGCTATTCAACTTTCTTCCATCAGCTGTGGAATCACTTACACCCGGCACGTTTGAGGCCAAGGTACTTAGGAATGATGATCAACCATGGCTTGTAGATTTCTATGCACCATGGTGTGGACATTGTGTTAGTTTTGCTCCAGAATTCCAGTTGGTGGCAAAGGTATGTAAGAAAACATTTAACTAATTTATAGATTGTTGGCATTTAGCAGTATTTGATTTAAAATAATGAAATTATAGAATAAGTTGTGTTCTAAGAAATTGGATGATATTACTTGCTAAATGTAGTTGCTGTATGTAGTTATTCATTTGCTAAGAGAAATATTTAAGTATATTTCAAGTGAATTGCCTTACACAATGTATTTGTATTTCTCTACCTCTCCAATACTTTCCCAATTCTTCTCTACAGCAGCAAAGAGATGAATGAGCATGTTGACTTACTAGCACGACCCTTGAATTCCTTGGAAAACATTTCTTATTGTGAAGTTATATATCTGGAAATTCTATTTACATAATGAAATTAAAATTGTCACCAACATGTTTTGAGTTCTACAGCACACTTACTTCCTGAAAAAAAGCTTCTTTCATATGAGAGATGCATTCAAGCATAATGCTCTATCAGATAGAATGGGTGTATTTCACAATATAATGGTTATTTTCAATAGCAGTCTAATTTTTGACTATCCTAATCAAATCACAGATTACATTTCTCATTACTGATTGAGAAAATCCATCAATGCTGAACACTATCTGACATTTTGTTGTGACAAGCTGTTGGATGGTAGCTGCAGTCATCAACTGTGAATTATGTGATTATGATCCTGTTTACTTATGGAACAGCTATGTGATCATAAGATTTCTGATGGAACTTTTGCTGTTTGAAATCTTTTCCAAGTTATACATCCATAATGCAGTGTTGTTCACATAAACAATGCATTTGTGTATGACCCAATCAAACTCTGTTAAGCCCTGTCAGAAATTTGGTTTCCCACCTCAATCAGAACTTCGGCAGTGTATGAGGGAGAGTCTAAAAATAAACAAAATTTCATTATAGAAAGCATTTACTTTTTTTCCCCCAAATACAACCTTAATCCCCTTCAAAGTACTCTCCATTAGTATTGATACACTTGTCCAAACATTTATTCTAGTGTTGGAAGTACCTTTCAAATTTGTCCTCTTTCTTACCACCTTTGTGACATAGCGCTTTACGTCTTCGACATCGGCAAAATGCTTCCCTTTTGATCCTCAGGAACAAGGAGTCGGAGGGTGCTAAATCTGGTGAATATGGCGTGTGAGTCAAGGTAAGTCATCTTCATTGAGGGCAAAGCTGGTGAACACTGAGAGGCATGTACACGAGTTGTTGTTGTGATGCTGAAATCACTTGCCAGAATTCCACAAAGCCGGACATTTTCGTGGCAAACTTATGCACATCCTTTTCATAACCTCCAAATTGTCCCGTGTCAGTCTTTGTTGATCAGATTATGGATTTTGTCGATGTTTTCCTTACTTTGAGCAGTTGAAGGGCAACCGGAATGGTGCTGATATTCAATGGCCATGAAGAAAAAAACAAGAAAACCATTCGTACACTTGAGTTTTACTACGAGCATGTTCTTTGTAAGCTGTTTGCAACATCACAGCAGTTTTTTCTGCATTTATGCCGAGTAAAAAAACAAAACTTTACAGCTGCACATTGTTCCTGAATTTTTGTTATGTCATAGTTTAATATATTTAGAATCTTTTAAGTCATGACAAATTTTCTCATAGGTTTACTCGTTTAAGAGTTAATAATTTTTAAGTTACACATGGCGATGTCATGAAGCTTTGATACTAAAATTACATGTTTCTCCCTTTAAATATGCAATTACTGTAAACTGTTATATTATTATTATTAAATACAACTTCAAAAGTGAAATTTATGGGTGAAATCTCTGAATCTTTTGAAATTAAAACTGGTGTAAGACAAGGGGATGGGTTATCACCGCCCCTGTTCAACTTGGTACTAGACAAGATCATTAGCATATGGAAAAAAGAAATATCTGGAATATATATGGGAACAAAGGATAAACGAATCAACATAAAATGCCTCGCTTTTGCGTATGATCTAACAGTAATTACACGAACTGTCGAGGAAGCCAAACATGCTGTAGAGAAGCTTCATGAGATAGCTATCAAAACCGGCCTCCAAATCTCTTATGAGAAAACGCAATATATGGAATTCAAAAGCACAAACCTGAAGCCACTCGTGACCAAATATGGCACTATCAAACAAGTTAAACAGTTTAAGTACTCAGGAGAAATTATTGGTAATACTGGAACTGAGAAAGAAGCCCACAAGAACCGCGCTGAAAAACTGCAAAAAGCATATGCTATTACTTGGAATACGTACAATAAGAAATTGCTTTCCACCAAAGCCAAACTCCATCACTACCACACCGTCGTTCTTCCAGGAGCACTGTATGCGACGGAGACATCATCATTAACGGTAAATGTCAAAGGAATAGAAAGACAGATACTGAGAAAAATATTCGGCCCCACAATCCAAGATGGCATCTGGATGCGCAAAAGCTCAGAAGAACTGTATTCACTGACCGAAAGATTCACCTCACTTGCACGGAAAAGAAGCATGAAATTTTATGGACATATAGCACGAATGGATGACTCACGACATACCAAGAAAATTTTCCACATCGTCAACGGTCCGCGACAAAACAAAGCACGCTGGTTTGTAGAAACCCGGAAGGACCTCGCAGAAGCCAGCCTTGACCCATTGACATCCACACGCAGTAAATATAGTCAATTGATCACCTCACATAAATTTGCTCCTAAGAGCCCTACATCAAAAAATCTCAAACTCAAAAATGCATGGACACAAGAGAGACGTCAAGCCCACAGCGAAAGGATGAGGAAGTTTTGGGAAAATAAGAAGAACAGCAAGAAGAATAAGAAGGACAATGCAAATTAATGGTTCCACGCGCTCCTTAGTGGGCTAAACGATATAATAATATATAATTACAAAGTCTTTCTCGGCGTTGAGAATACAAATAATGCTAGTCACCCGAGAGCATTATTTGATATAATAATAATAATAAATGAATTTTTCTTTTATTTAAGCCTACTTTTATCTTCCTACCTCTTTTATTTAAAAAGTTCAAATTCTTTGTTCTTGGAATCTCTCCTTCAATAGAATTTTAAGAGCATACAAAATACACCTTGAAATGATTGTCATTCTAGGCTGAAAAACAACCTTATTTGAATCTTATATCTTTTACGTAAATGGTTTAGAATCAATTTAAAAAGTGCTTTGCTGTTACAAAAATGATTATAAAAGTTCTTTTCGATACAACTATATGAGATTGGCCCACTTCTAAATGGTTTTAGCAAGATAATGGATATATAACAAGGTTATTTTCTGAGCTGAAAAGTAATTTACTACTAAGAAAATGATTATAAAAGTGATTTCCTATATGAATTATGTGTAAAAGGCCTCTTGCTAAACAGTTTAGGTAAGATGTAGATACATGACTTTTTGAACACTGTTTTCTTCAATTAATTCTTTAATTTAGTCAAGGATGTTTGAGTTATCTAAAGCAATGTACTTTTATTCTTAAAACGTTAAAAAACATTTAAAAAAATCTTTTTAATTTTTTTTTAATTTAATTAATTGCAATGGAGCACAGGCTCCGGTGGCAATTTCCCTACACAGCTATCTTCCCCCTATCCTGCACCCACCTACATTTGCCCTCTACAAATTTTATCTTTAAATTCCTTCAAAGTTTTCGGTAAATTATTCATCGTTTCTCTTGGTAACTCATTCCAATCCCTGACACCCTTACCTAAAAAAGAAAATCTTCCCACACCCTTGTGCCTGAAATCGAGTGCCAGCTTGTGGTCATGGTCATCTTTTCCCTTCCATGCACTAATTTTCATACCTATTGCAATATCTTTCCATGCCTCATCACCAGTATATGCCCTGTACACTCCCATGACCCTCCTCATCCTCCTCCTGTCTTGCAATGAATCCCATTCCAGCTCCTTTATCATATCCGTCACTGATTGCATTCTGCGATAATTTCCAGAAACAAATCTAGCAGCCCTTCTTTGCACCCTCTCCAACTCCTGTATTTGATACGTAAAATGAGGGTCCCATACTACACTACCATATTCGAGCAATGGTCTGACCAAAGTTTTGTAACCCAATTCCTTGACTTCTCTCGTACATCCCCTCATAACTCTCTCCAACAAGTGCAGAACTTTGAAACCTTTTCCTACCACCTGTCCTATGTGTCCTGCCCAGTTAAGTTTGTTATCAAAAGTAATTCCAAGATATTTGCATTTCAAGTCTTCAGCAAGCAATTCTTCCCCCACCTTATATTCATAATTAACCTTTTGTTTTTTATTTGTGTATCTAATAAGCTGACTCTTCTTTGCATTTATCTTCATTCCATGTTTACCAACCCAATTAGATATCCTGTCCAGATCACCCTGCAACTGTTTACAATCCTCTATCGTTTTGATTCTTTTATACAGCATTATGTCTTTTTAAACTCATTACCATCATTTTTTCACTACATGTTTAAAATTCAAAATGGTCTCTGTAGCAGATTGAACTACCATAAAACAATCATTTTGAAAGAAGTATAAAATAATTATACCATTTAAGAATTTTTATAAGTTTTTTTTATAATGTTTTAAGAAAAAAAAGAACATTGTTTTAGATTACTCAAATATCTTTGATGAAACTAAGGAAAATGGAAGTGGCTTCTAGACGATATAATTAATGAAGGAAAGGGAAATTAACCCACCATATACCAAAGTTGATGGCTGCGATGAGAGAAAACACTTAAAAGGACAAGTACATAATATTTTGGCAACTGCCTTCTTCAGTGGTAGATAAATGGGCCATTAGGCTCCGTATGTGTGCACACACAGAACGTCACCCAATCACTAGCTAGGTAGTCGGGGAAAGGGTGGGGGAATAGCTAAGCAGTAAACTATCTATATATAGGCAAGAGGTTAGTGAGGAGATCATTAAACTGGCTGCTAGGGAAGCATGTCGCATATAAATGATGTGACGGCAAGCAAGATTTATATATATAATAAATATATGAATATAATTTGTAGACTGTTCTAGTTTTTTTGTTATGTACTTTTACAGTTTATTGATCTCATTTCTTTGTTTATCAATTCTCTGAACACCAATAACGATCACGCCTGTCCATATATTCCGAAGATTGTCAGGTTCGCCTTCTACTCAAGATCTCTCTCAAATCAAATACAAGCTGCTGCCAAATCAATCTTTTTCTTCGTCGTCTTCCCTACTCAACAATTCTCACCTCACTTCTTTTTTTTTCCAGAGAGCATATCCTTTTAAAGCCTCTCTGGGCAAACAATATTAATTTTTGTATTCTTTTCTTTTATAAATGTATCATTTTTACTTTTAATTTACTACTATGTCACAACCCCTCCCAAAATGTTCCTCATTTTTTTGTTGCTTATAAATGAACAAGAAAATGGGGAAAATTTTCTCAATGGCAACGTCGTTATTGGTATTGAGATTTTAAATTTTTGTACAAAATATTAACAAGCTTTGCTTACTCTAAATGAACATCAATCTTACATTTAAAAAAAAAAAAAACATAACAAATGAACAATAACAAATGAACAAAAACAAAGTCCTGTCATGTGTCGTCACACTTCTCATAGAATTTATATAATAATGACACAAATGCTTAGGCTACTTTTCAAAATCTAGACCATTATTGCCATAGGTGCACGCGTTTTCCCGATGCACAGTGATGTGATGTCGAAAAAAAAGGCGGCACTAACTGTCCACAATAGCTCAAAGTCTGTGAACATACACAAGTAACACAAAACAAAAAATTAGTGTAGATAAACTATCTACCTTGAAGGTAGAGTGTAAATGCAATAAAATATTCATAGTTATATTCTCCATTGTTGTTACATTCATATCGGCTAATTATATAAGTGAGATAAATATTCTCTTTGTCTTTAATCAGTTTATAACAGTAAAACTACTTGTCTTGATAGTTTTTTATACATATACATCATAATGTGGCTTTTTAAAAAAATATTCAACACAATTTATGTAGACAATTGATACTACTCTTTTAATGAGTCACAGTTCACATAACCTTCCTATGCATAATCAATATCTTTACAGAAGAGGAATCTTTGGTATTTTTAACCATTAGCAGTAAATATTCTTTACCTTAAAACAATTATAGGCCCTACCATATTCACATTTCATTACTAATAATATTACTTTTAGCATTCTTTCTTAGTTCACTCTATCAATATCTATATTTCTTTAAATCAATGACCTTCTGTGGGTTCCCCAAACTTTATCTCTTCCCAGTTTCTCTGTATTCCTTACCTACGATAACAACTACTACACTTAATATGTGCATTACCGGAAAGGACAATCAGTAACTATCACTGCTAAAATAAAGAACACACTTGACCTTACCAATAACACTAAAATTGTTCATAATAAAAATATGGTATGAAAACCTTTGCCAAAATAACCTGTACATAAGATGAGGCAGCGAGTTTTATCGCCCCTCTAAGAAAATGAAAAGGTTTCTTACGGCTTTTCCAGCTTTTCTTTGCAAAATCATTCCAAAATAGGAGAAGCTTTTTCAAAAGTAAAATTTTTTGCATCATACAAAATTTTGGTATTATTTGCACAAAAGCACAATAAACCTTCTGACTTCTAATAGTAATTGAAGCATAGTTCTTTTTCAGACAATCACGATTCATTAACACAAGCATATCATTTACAACACCACCCATCATTAAAACATCAACTCCATTTAACATAGGTCTATCACTTTTCTTTGAAACATTTACTCCAATCACACCATCATTCATTAAAACATCAACCCCATTTAACATATCACTTTTCTTTGAAACATTTACTGCAATCACACCATCATTCATTAAAGCCTCAACCTCATTCAAAATATCATTAGTGATTAAAAGATTTACTTGATTCAAATCATCATATTTCATTGACACGTCAACTCCATACATAACATCATTATTAACTGAAGCCACCACTAAATTTGAAATAGTATTATTCTCTCTGGTTTTATCTAACTCATTCATTTGTTTTTGAACCTCCGCAAAATGAATGTTAACGTTTTGACAGTGTGAGTCAACTTTATGAGTGATGTTTGCTTCAAAATGAGCGATTTTGTTTTGGATTACTTGAGTAGTGTTTACATTCTTTTTCATATGTTTGTGGTTTTGCATCCAAAGCAGACATTTTATGGTCTAAATGTGATGTTACATCTGTGTAAGCCTGTACTTGGGAAGCTAGGTAGGAAAGCTTTGTACCCAACTCAGCCTTGATATCTGTTGTCAAATTGGGACTCAAATTTAGTGTTCATAGTTTTAAATTGAGAATCAAGAGCCTGAAATTTAGAATCAAGAGCCTGAAATTTAGAATCAAGAGCCTTAGATTGTGAATCAAGAGCCTTAGATTGTGAACACATCATACTCATCAGGAGGCGTAATTGAGTATTTATCTCTTCTGAATGGCTAGTTGGTTGAGTACTACAACATGGTGCCTGACTGGCTTGTGGGGGACAGTCTGTGTATAACTCATTTGGGCTAAACCCTAAAAACTCATTCTCAGAAGATGCTCCAGAATGCACAATGTTTTCTGGCAAAGAAATACTGTCTGTTTGGTCTATTGGTCCCAGAAATTGTGTACCTATTGGATCAATAACGGGTACATTGCTGCAAGACAGCAAAGGTTGTTCTGCCTCCAATGTGGTAGGCAAATGTGGAGCCTCAACATGTGACAATGTATTCTGTGGAAAATTCACTTCGTCCATGATCGGTCAGTCTTATAGCCAAAATTATCGAAACAAGATCAATATCTAGTTTGCTTGTAGCAAAAACAACAGAAATCCACAATATTGTAATTTCACAATTGAGAAAAAGGAAAAAAATAACTAGTCCTAAAACTAAATTTATCACTGTAGAGTTAAAACTTTTTTTTTCACAGTATTAGTGTTTTCATAAAATACAATATTCGCTTGTGCCAAACAATAACAAGCTGTCGGGCTTAGCGACGAAAAACGCTTTGAGCAAACTAGAGAGAAAGTAAACAATATTTCCGATCGTATAAACAAGTTTTACAAACAGGAATGATATTGCTTAGTAAGTTAATTATGAAGTACACAAAAGAGATATTAACGCAAAGAAGAATGGTTCTTAATCACGTATTTGTAAGAAATATTTTGTAGGCACATCTAATAGTTTTTTTTTTTTTTTTTTTTTTTTTTTTTTTTTTTCCAATTTTTTTTTTCCTGCCGAAATTTATGTTCCGCCAAACTTATGTTTGGTATTTTTGAGTACACTTATATGACGAAATCGGCATAATCAATAAAATTGCAAAGATATTCACCAGTTTTCAGTGTGAGAAAAGGTCAAAAATTTTTTTTTTTTTAAGAAGTCATCACACGCGATAAACACAACCTCTCAATTTTCACGTTATTGAATTTATGTTAACATGCCAAAATTAAAATGTACACTTAGCTTTAATGTTTCTCGTGTTGTTCTGCGTCGCAGTATATTTACTCCGCTGGTTCCAATGTCGTGTGCAGTGACAGGAATTCTCACCACGATGCGATGCTGCACTCAGCTGCAGCTGGTCAGCTGACTGTAGGCTGGTTTTGTAGATTCGCGCTAGATGGCACACAGGAGAATTTGTTGATCTTCTTTTTCAGGTTTACCAACTTAATGATATTCAATCTTGACGTAGAAAGTAATCGCCGTGCGGTTACGGTCCTCACTAAGTCGCCATGTCGCATATAAATGTGTATGTGACGGCAAGCAAGATTTATATATATAATAAATATATGAATATATATATATATTTTGTAGACTGTAGTTTTTTTTGTTATGTACTTTTACAGTTTATTGATCTCATTTCTTTGTTTATCAATTCTCTGAACACCAATAACGATCACGCCTGTCCATATATTCCGAAGATTGTCAGGTTCGCCTTTCTACTCAAGATCTCTCTCAAATCAAATACAAGCTGCTGCCAAATCAATCTTTTTCTTCGTCGTCTTCCCTACTCAACAATTCTCACCTCACTTCTTTTTTTTGTCTCAGAGAGCATATCCTTTTAAAGCCTCTCTGGGCAAACAATATTAATTTTTGTATTCTTTTCTTTTATAAATGTATCATTTTTACTTTTAATTTACTACTATGTCACAAGCAGTGGAAGAAAATGATAGATGTTCTGATATTGCAGTTGCACTTCATGGAAGTTGGTATAAAAGAGGACAGATGTGAGGATAACAAATAATAATATTAATAGTAAACATTCACAATACCAATTTATCGATAGTCTACTCCTTAGCCACTCCCCCACCCTTCCATTGTAACTACTATTGCTGAGGTGGGGTTGTAGCATACAGCAGCTTGTCTTAACTATGATCGTGTCCTGGTACCTAGTTGTTCTTTACCTGTGGTCGCCAATCCCTCATAAAATAAAAAAAAGAATACCCTCAGAGATAAAGGTATGTTCTCAAAATACAACATCAGACTTCCTGATTAAATCCAAATTATATATTTTGCATAAGCTCTTACAAAAACTCGGTACCAGCATAGGCCTAATAGAAACGCATCAGACTTCTATCAGAAATAATTAGTTACAGGTTAAACCATCCTCTCACGGTAAGCAACTTCTTCCTAATCCTTAGATGTGAAAGTTAAAAGTTCATCTCGAAGGAAGAGTGAGCCCTTACCACTGTTGCGTCACTACTAAAATTTTCTACATCTCCGTGACTGACCAAATGCGCTGTCCTCTCAGTTCAATTTCTGCTAATTTACTGCCTAGGCTAGCAGTGTCTCCTTATATTTATATTGGGTCAGCTGACTCAGCAAATGCTTGATTTGACAAAGGGAAACCTTATTTTTATTCCAATCATTCTGAAATTTTGACGTTTTGCGAAGCATATTTTAAACGCCAATTTTAGTTATGAGAGATTTTTTTCTAGGTGTTGTGGATTTCGAGCTAAAGTTGTAAAAGCTTTAATCTGTCATCATTCCTACAATTCTTCAGTCTGTGAAATGATTCTGTTATTAAAAAATTCTATAAAAGTTTCCTCAACTCCAGATCTCAAATGTATTTGACAGTGAAAATCAACTTTGACTATAAGTGCAAAGTCGGCTCAAAACTCGATTATCTCCAAATATATGAGTGCTACTGATCTGTAATATGTTTCAAACTTTGCTAAATTTGATTGTCTATCTAATGGTAATATTATTTCCTCATTATTTATTTCCCTTTTCTCTAATTCTTTGTTTCCAAAATGATGCTTTGTAGCAGCAATTACGTTCAAACCTTAATTTACCCTTTACGGCTTATATATTGTCAGAATCTTTATGAAAATCACTCCATGTGTTCAGTAAATGCTTCTCTTTAATCTAAATGATATTTCTATGCCCTCAGACTCGTATTTCCGTAGAAATATTGAATTTCAAAGTTAGCGAAATCTCTTATTTTGTCTAAAAACATACTTTCCTGTTAGTTATCGACTCTATCTTTTCATATGTTGCGTATTATTTTATGTCAAACATTTTGAGCTATGAATCTTAACTGTACCTTGAAAATTAGGTGAAAAACAGTTTCTTGTGCAATATTTTCCATGAGCTTGCAGCATCGCCAATTAATATAATTTTCTAAAACGCAAGTGTTAGACCTAACATGAATTGTCATCTCATTTTACACCTCTGAAAATGAATGTGGCCAAAAGGCTTCTAAAAAAATTTTAAGTTTCGTTAAAGTACTTTCGAAAACTTATAAAATAGCTAAAACTCTCCTTACTAACATGTTTTCTGACACTCAAACTACTGGAAAATGCTTCTAAAATGATCTGCTGAT
>JARYHS010003816.1:0-16680 GCA_031002005.1 Vandiemenella viatica
TTGAACTCCATTGGAGTTATTTGTTAGCCCCACATCTACCATCTTTGCAAATTTTTCCCTCCTATTAGATTGATTCAGACTGTTTACTTCCAGTCTGTTCCATTAGTATTGCTTCTTTATTCTCTCGAACGTTAGCCTATGAGATTTCGGTTAGTCAATGTTTGCTCCTGGATATGCTTTACAGTCTAGAACTTGATTCCTGAGTCGGTTTAACCATTATATAATCTACGCGATATTTACCTGTATCGCCGGGGCGTTTCTACATATTGAACTTTCATGCATGGTTCTTAATAGTGTGTTCTCCATGATGAGTTTATATTTTTTTACAAAATTCTATAAACCGGCTTCCTCACTCATATCTTTCTCCTAGACCAAAATTCCCTACTACATTAACCACTTTTCCTTCTCTAGCTGCCACATTCCAGTCACCAATGATTATTAGAATTTCCTCCCATTTCATATTTTGGATTAATTCTTCAATTTAAGTGTATATTTTCCCTGTTTCTTCATCTTCCTGTGACATTGCCATATACACTTGTACTAACGTGCTTGGAGCAGGTATAGTTTCTTCCCTCATCATAATAATTCTGTCACTAATCTCACCCATTTTCCTATTCTCTTATTCATTACAAATTCTACACCAGCTCCACCTACAGCTTTTGTATTGATTATTATGTGTTCCCAGACCAGAAATCCTGTGCATCCTTCCAGTTATTTTCACTAGTCCCAATGATATCTAACTAAAGTCATTCCATCTCCCTTTTTACGTTATCTAACCTGCCTGCCCTATTCAGATTTCTATCATTCCACACTCCGACTCATAGAATGTTTCTATCTGTTCTAATGACTCCCCCTGAGCAGACTCCACCTGGATATCAGATTGGGGGCTATTTTACCTCTGGAATATTTTACACTAGGAATTTAAGAGGATTAAAAATCTTTGGGATACCATTAGGGCTTCCCTTAGCGGCTTCCTGTTGCCTTCTGCATTCCCACGCTATTGATTATTTCTCATTTATCTGCCTTTATGGGCTGTTCCAAAGTCCAAGAGCAAGAGGGTGGCCTGAGCCACTTCCCGCTCTTCTGGCCTTCATGAGGAGGCCTTTGGCAAGCAGTGGGTGACTCCTTATACCAGGAGTATTTCAGTCACCAGAGCCTCATCCCTGCAAACAGGGTGCTCCACGTGAAGGAGAGATTGACGTTTGGTAGGAAGAGGCTGATTACCCTTACATCCCTATTACAATTTTACAGGTTTACAATATTACTAATCCTGTTGGCATTTAGTATTCATTTTTGTTTGTTATGATTCATTCAGATAGTACTGTTTATATCAATTTCTACATAAAGTCGATATTTACTGAGTTGATTTTACGTAATTCTTAATATCCAGTATGATAGAGGCTTCTTTCATATACTTATGAAATTATATTTCATTTTAGCTATTGTTTAACAGGATCAGGATAAAAAGATCTGCTAGGACTAGGGATCATTTGAAATGATGATTCTCAAATACTGTGGATTTTATTTAAGCAGATTACTAAACTATTTTCTTTAAATTCTGTTAGTATGATAAAACTAAAAATAATGTAGATAAAGTACACAGTTTTAATTCAAAATATGTGGATCCTTAAATTGAAATAAAGTGTGCTGTACTTAACATAAATTAAAAGACGGTCAGGCTTCATGCTACCTACAGAAAAAAAAAAAAAAAAAAAAAAACATTGTGACATTCCCCTTGATAACAACTGATTTTTGATATTAATGTGATTAGCACATTCAGTGGTTAATAACCCCAAGTGTCAGTTATACCAGGTGTCCTATAGTACCTAGCAAGAGACTGACATCACTTTTTCTGAATTCTCATTTTTACTGTGGTGATTATTTAGTGGCTAGAAATGATTGATTCTAAAGGTCTGATAACAGTTAAAACCAGAAAATTATATTAGATCATATTCATAATTGGTAATTATAGATATAATATGGCCACTATCATCATTGCAGCATAAACGAATGTCCATATTGAGAAAACATCATATATGTTAATTTGAGGGGAAACATTTCAGTTTCCACTACGAAGTGTAAGGTATCCCTCATTCTATTTTCAATATTGGGTTAGAATCGGGCCGAGTTTTGGGTTAACTGTAGTACCCGGTACCACACTTAAAAGCGAGTTGACAACACTTTTGCATACACCGAAGTTAATAAATCACACATAACTAACATAAATAAACTATGAAACTGCATCTAAAGCCACGATATTTCAGTAGGAAATAGGCTATTTCACATAAGAATAAACTTTCGATACAACAGACACTAGCATTGGTTGGCGAAGATGTTTGGAACCGATTTAAATGAAGTAAACGTTGAATAATTGAAAATAATATGCATAAATAAACCTTTTTATCATGGGTAACACACATTATTTCGGAGATAAATAAGTAATTTCAATAAAGGAAAAACCTAACCCATAAATTTTGGCATATTACAGTTTTAGTATTTCCGAAGTGATTTCAGTACAGTAAAGACAATAAAGAACCTATATTACACAGGCCTAGATGCACTATAACCATAACTTCACATTTAAAGATAGTTTAGTAGAATTTTCGAAGAATAAACTGGATGATAAAATAACAGTCTGAAGCAGAAATGAAAATAATTCATTGTAATAAAACTTGAACATGTTGAGGCCCCAAAAGCAGCAGTAATAATTCCTGAGACAGCCTAGTAGATAAATTGACAGGTTTCTGATAATTTGAAAGCATCTAATAACTATAAGAAGCAATTATATGGGATTTTTAATACTCATTTTTCTTAAACAGTTCACATACATAATTTTGGTCTTTTAAGTAGGTTCAGGACTTTAAAAGTAGAAAACAAGCAGTAAAATAAAATAATCTTTCAGTTTTTATAGGGTTTAAATAGTTTCAGTCCATAAAATAGAAATATCAGTGAGTAAATAGACGCCGGTCAATCGATTAATTTGTCCAAACTTTCAGGAATAAATTCCAGCACTTTAAAAGCCATTTCAAGAGCACTAATGACATTTAAATACTAGCTAACACACATAATTAATTTTCTAGACACATTTAAAGACATTTCACTAACCTGTTTTATGTTAATCCAATCGTAAAGTAACCTGGCTATAATCACTGCACATAGAAAATGCTAATACACCAATTGTAAACACTGCCACACAATATAAAGTTGAGAATAAATTAAAACAGACAGGAAGCGAAGTAAATTCACATAATCTGATAGTTTACAACACTCTAAGTAATTTTAAAACAGTAAAATGAACACGTAAAAATTGAACACTCAGTTTTGGCAATTTATCACTTAAAAACCTACTTTGATTCCGGGATAAAAATTAGTTTATCATAAAATTCCATTCTTCTAGCTTCCTACAGATTAATTTCAAGTTATAAAAAGCCATAGCACCGACGTTATAGGTTTCGTAAGTTCACGCTGCAGAAAACACACGTGTAAATCACTAAAATAATTTATGGTTATCTCAGGTATAGCAGCTACGAAGATAAAATAAGCACTAAAAGATGGCAGTTTATAGGCAGGCGTTCACTGTGATAATTTTTCCGGCGCAATAAGACTTAAACTTTCGGAGCTATAAATAAAAACATGAATATAGCCACATTTGACTGTTAGATTTTTTTCGGTTTCCATAACTCAATAAATTTAAACGAAGTTCACATTGAGAGACAGTCTAAAATCAGGAATAATATTTTAAACATAATTTCGAGAGAATTACTAAAGCCGATTTTAAATAAGAATATAATTGAACACTGACTTAAGTGGTAGGCAAACTAACACATCCATATTTGGTAATTTGTTGAAGACCAATGTACCACGTGATCTCAAGTTAATATAAGGCAACTAAGAGGCGGGAATTTGGTCTGCAGTCTTCAGTGTCATTTGTAACGCGGTGGTGAAAAAACACGTCGGGTGAGCTCCGTTCGGTCTGGCGGAACGGGCTGGTACTTGAACCAACCGGTGACTAAGGAACGCGAGAAACAGCAGCCATGTTGTAGTTTTGTGGTGAACATTTACTAACCAAGCAACTAGTCAGTTACATTCAGTTTTGGGGGTTTTTCAAAGTCGCGTTGCTCTGGAATTTCAACTTGTAATTTTTGGAGACGATTTCAATCCGATTGCCTGTGCTAACAGTGTTTTATAACATTCATGTGAAAATTTTGAAGAATATATGACTTTTGATTTCGACTTGAGACTTTCATTTATTAGCATACTACCTTTCTTGCAGAAGGTTAGACCTGCAAGTGGCGACTGTGGTCATTTGAACTGTTAGCAATATTCATTCTACACGGTTTCATAACTTTAGAAAATCTTGGACAACATCTGGTTCAGATGATACCAGGCGATATGCAACCCCACATACGCCTGGATCCTGACATGGGGATCGTAGTGACGCGTGTTCAAGTAGAACAGTGATTCCAGAGTAAACCGAACAGTGCAATTTTCCATCCAGTGCCACTTTGGATTATTTTTCGTCGACGTTCTTGACCGCCGACCACCATCACCGCCGCCACATCAAGATGCATCACCGACGCCGAAACACTTACTGCCGGGAAGGGCAGTTCAACATTCGTCGCAGATTTCTTCGTGGGTGCAGACCTGTCGCGGTCCACTACTAAGCCGGGGCGACAACAACTTCGTCTCCATACCGACCAGGGATGCTGCCACAACACTTCGGACAACTACTGCTGTTCCTGCTACGACTACACAGTGGACTACCTGCATCCAGCTGCCCTACACACGCACCATTGCAGCACAAGTTAAGTAACATTTTTTGTGTACAACTTTTCTTCGAGATACATCACCATCAGCTGTTAAGAAAATCAGCGATTTTAGTAAACTGAGATACCGCAGCTAACTTCAGAGTGTGTGCCATAAATACCAGGCTACGGTACACTACCGTCGCTGCATTATTTATTTTTTCCATCGTCTGGATTTTTGTCACTTTTTCATATTTTGGTCGATACTTCTATTCTGTGTTTATGTTCTTGCCATCAGTTGTAAACAAGTCAAAGAGGTTCATGTAACAGATATACCACTTGGCCTAGTCAAAGATTCTCTACCGAATGCCAGCTGACTTCTACCCGGTGTGTTAGCATCGCTGTTTGTTTACATTCGGACTTGGAATTTTTTTTTCTTTTCACTTTGTAATTTCTTTTTCAGGTTTGCGTGTGCTTATTTCTACATCATTTTATTTTATTTTGTGTGTGTATTTTGGGGGAATTTGTGATTTTTGTGTATTGTTTACCAACATTTTTGAAATATTTTTGTGAACAGCTGTTTCTTAGCCCATGGTGACCTACAGCCTTTTGGCTACTTTTGCAATTGAAAAATTTTTTTTTAAGAATTCCTCCCTTTTACTGTACATAAAGTTAGTTGTCCCTTTTTCAGACTTTATCATTTTCATTTTTTTTAGTACTTTGCCAGTTCAAATATTTCACCAACCATGAAGAGGCCTGACCTATTAACATTAGATGTAGATGCTTTGTGTAAAGACCTGCAGGCTATTGAAAAGGGCCTGAATGTCCCACCATTAATAGGTTCATATACAGAGGCAGTTAAGAGATGTATACAAACTTTCAAAGAGCAATACAATTATAGATGTCAAAGGGTTTGGGATTTAGTTATGCAAATTTGTGAAGAATACAAAAACACAGCAAGGGATGCACAACTTTGCATACAACAACATATACTATCAAAGCCCGATAGAAGTTTTGTTTTACTGGAGATTGAAAGATGGAAATTGAAATTCGCGGAGGATTTTGTAACACAGAACCAACTTAACAAATTCGTAAAGTTAACTCCATCAACAGTCAAATCTGAGTTTGATAGAAAACTCATCTTCTGGAAACGAATTTTAGAGTCTGGGGCAGAAGCTGATCAATTACAACAATTGGCAGTACAATTTGATTCCATCATAAAAGTAATAGATAAAGCATTTAATAGGATGATAACCCTTTTTAGAGAACTACAACCATATCAGATTAAAACTATGGCAGACCTTCTGTCAAACTTCACGTCCTTTTGTGACAGGTTATTGAAACCAGAAGTTTCACAACCTTTACCTACGCCCACTGTGGGGGATTTACAAATAGTTTCTACACCCATAGAAACAGAGAATCCAGTGATAGACACCGCCCTTCCTCAACCTACAGCTGGTCAAACGAATGAGCAGATTTTGCCACCTCAGCTGATGGTTGTAGCTGACCTTATTGCTGTTCACTCAGAACCTATAGCTACGAAAGAACAACTTGGTCCACCCACTAAACAGCTGGTAGATAGATAACACAGCGGAGCTTGTAACACCCATCCCATCACAGCCCTCAGCTGAGAAAAACATAATACCCTTTGCTGTCCCACTTATTGCTTTTGAAACACAGGCTTCACCTGGAGTGGACATTTGTTTGGATTTGGGAAACACCTCAGCACAACAGCTGATCTCAGATTTTCTTGGGGATACCATTCCTTTATGTGAAACCCTAGGGAATAGTGGGGACTTGATTGATTGCACAGATGATCAACTATCAGTTCAAGAACCTGCACATGTTCTGCCACCAGTACAACATATTGTCACTGACCTTATTGATATTGATACAGATGTTCCACCAGCAGCTACTGTTACTGATTTTTCAGGCCCTCACCCGGCACAGCTGATTAATGATATTTTTGGGGGAAGTACAGGGTTAATAGTAACATCCTCCCACAGTGAGGATTTGATTGATCTCAATTATGTACAAGTTGAAAGTCAGACTCATAAAATGCATTCACCTGACCCCATTTCACAGGCTGTTTGCTCATATAATTTTTCCAAACCTAAACAGCTTGTAAGGCGATACAAGCCTACATTTGTAGACAAACTAAAGTTGAAAATCCACGAACAGATGTTCCCTACCTCTACTACCAGAAATTGGCCATTGCTTCCCAAGCAACCAACAAATATGTTGCACATTCAAAAACATACAATGGCCACTATTCTTTTTCAAAACTATTCAAGTCAGCAAGAGACTGACCTTTTGGTATTTTCTCATATGATGGAAAGTATACACTGCGGGGATGCCAGATTTTCCAGGGGCAGGCCACCCAGTAACTACAATGCTGTTCATTGCATGCATTGTTCCCAAACTACAGTTGTCTTTGAAATGATTTCCCACTCCACTTCTACCATTGGCTCTCAACACAGGAAGGTTGGGAGGAAAAGATTTATTCTGAAAGCAGTTTGTTTTGGGAGGGGCACTAAAATGAAGAGTAGGTTGAACCCCTTACCCCCAAACGATAAGAGCAGTATTTTGAAGGCTGTTTGTTTTGGGAGGGGACCCAAGTTTAAATGCAACTTCAACCCTTTCCCACCTAATGAGAATGCATTGTTTGATGATTGGAGGAATGTCCTCAAACTCAAAATATTTGCCCTTGATATACAGGGACCTACACAAGCAGTCCAACATGTTATGGTGTATATGTTAGTTGATGTTTTTTCAGAGTTTGCACAAATAGGCAACCAAATTAATAGTAATAAGACAGTTAATAGTACCCGAGGTGTTGCTTATTCTTTCCCTTTTGCCATGTTTTATTTATGTTTTGTTGACTTCTTCATGAAGCTGATGGTAATTTTTAAGGTTATATGGGAGCTTGAACTTTTGCCCAACCTTGTTTTTTCTTTGGTTTACATCCAAATGTTATTTTGTGACCAGCTACCTAGGGAAGTTGTTTACCAAGCTGGGTTTAATGTGATGTTTGATACATTGGAGATGAAGCTGAGAGATGCTGAGAGAGATTGTCAAGGAGGGGAATTTGTTTGTGATGATGAAGGAGTAGATGTGCTTGTTGAATAAGGGATGGAGATTATACTTGTGTTTCTATGTTTATAAAAAGGAGGGGGGAGGCTGGAAGAGAAGAAGTACCAATAAGGGGGGAATGCTGCATTATTTCAGGACCAGGACATGAAGCTAGGACTTGCCTGCGATCCATATTATTATTATTATTGGCATTCCTACCCATTTACATTATTATTATTATTACCCTTGGGCCAGGAAGCGAAGACTTGCCTGCGAATCCCTTAATATTATCCCACAATATTATTATATGCTATGGCATTTTAGGCATCGACCCAGAGAGGAGATGACCTCACTTATATATTACATTGCTTTTGGAACACGCAGGGCGACCTCATTTTGTGCGTGACCATAGAGGGGGTGCAGTAGGATAGTCAGGACTCTGTTCCTGTGTTGATTAAGTTCCGCAGGCTTAGCAGAGATCTAGGTTTTCCTGTTAAATGACATACCTGGTACATCCCATAGATGGGCGTGACACATTTTCCCATTCCCCAGACATTGAGAGTGACTGTACAGGAACAGCACGAGCCCACCACATTTTCCCTATAGGCGCCACTGTCGTTGTTCATACATACATTAGGATTAAGAGAAAAAGCATAGAACACACAGTACATCAACATACTCTAACGAGATTAGCGCTGACACAACTGAGTTGTTTACGGATAATATACTTTCTAAGATGAGATTTCGAGGTGGATTTTAGTTTTGTTTTTCATTGTGGAAGATTGACCTGAGAACTTGTTTGCGTAGATATATTTACCCTGGTGTTTTTTATAAGATGTACACATGGAGAAGACTTTGAGAAGGCGAGATGATTTTTCCTTGCACCGAGAGAATTATTTGAAGGTTATTATGATAGGAGGCATACATACACTCCACACTTTTTGTTACAATGCTACCCATCATTTTTTATATATATACCCCTCACACCTTTATAGGGTTTTGAACTTTGTGACCCCCTTTGCATACATAATGACAGGAGACTATTATTCATACACTGCATGGCAGGAGTACATTATACCTTAACATAGACGCCAACACAAGGTACCAGGAGTACCCATTTATATCGCATGAGGCGATTTATATGTCCCTATTGGTAGAACATATTTCCCTACATTGAGAAGATGTTTCTGATGTATTTTCATGTATATGTTTACTCTTAAGTCATAGGACTTACAGCCATTGGCTGCCTCACCCTTTAAGGGACCACCTATAAGTAGAAGTACTTTACCTAGATTTTGTCACTACGAACCAGTGTACTGGTTCCTCGCAACTTTGTTGCCACTATTACCCTGATTTTGTCACAGCAGTATACTGCTGCAAGGAAACTGCGTTTCCATTAGCTATAAGGTTTCTTTTATTTTAGTTTGTAAGGGTCAATTTCTATTGTTTCTTGGAATCTTCTTACTTTTAAGGTCGACCTTTGTAATACTAAATTTTTCCTAGTAACAGTAGTCCTATTTTGTAAAACTAGTCCAGGGACTGATAGTTTCTTTTCAACTTTGTATTTTGTTTGTGTACTGCCTATTATGTAGAATCTTTGTATTTTTCTTATAACCTACCTATCTTCGGATATGGGCAATGAGTATTAATTTTCGCATTGCATATCTAATTGTTCATTTTCTAGTATAACTATCCTATTTTTGTTTAGTTTCTAAGTTTCTGTTTGTATGTTTAGGTTAAGTTTCAGAATAAGATATTACTCACAACGATGTTTGTTTTGTTTTGGATTGTTCGCAGACTGACTGACCGAGGTCCTAGGGGCCACTGCTGTGACAGGAACCCGGGACACAAATACTTCTCGGCAGTTGTAGGGACCTTTTGGTTTATATAAAGTTTTAGCACTACGATCTGCGACCGTGAAAGGACTTGGGCATTTACCCCATTTGTGAGCAAAAGTATAAAGGACTTGGGTATGAATCCATGTTTAATAAGTGTGTGAGAAAGTAGGAATAAGAACGTTCAAGTAACGAAGGACAGAGAGAGGCAAAGCCTTAAGATTTTCTGTGAAAACACTATTTTTTGTAAAACACATAATTTTTCTTTTGGGCAACACATGTAACTTTTGTAAATTTTAGGTTTAAGATGTCTTCATTTGTAATTTTGTAACAATTTAGGTTTAAGAGCCATTATTTTCTGAATATTTTGTGTGAAAATTCAACTTGATATGATACATTTTGTGTTACACTTTGAACTAAAGTTCTATTCCATATGTGGAATTTTTGATAATATTTGCATATATATGATTTTAATATGTTGACTTTTTCAATGTTTGATATTGACAATAATTTCAAGGTGTGAGTGAGGAAACATTTCAGTATTTTTGTAGTAATTTTGGTATGAATGGAGACCAGAGCAACCGCACAGGTTTGGGATAGGATTAGTTTTGGGAATTTTTCTAAATTTTTGGGAGTTTCTTAGTAATTTTTGGGATTTTTAAATTTCTTTTTGGGTTTTCTTTCTTTTAAGATGTTCAGCCAGTTTTTGTTCCAAAAATGACTTCAATCTTCAGGGGGCATGTAAGGTATCCCTCATTCTATTTTCAATATTGGGTTAGAATCGGGCCGAGTTTTGGGTTAACTGTAGTACCCGGTACCACACTTAAAAGCGAGTTGACAACACTTTTGCATACACCGAAGTTAATAAATCACACATAACTAACATAAATAAACTATAAACTGCATTAAAGCCACGATATTTCAGTAGGAAATAGGTTATTTCACATAAGAATAAACTTTCGATAACAGACACTAGCATTGGTTGGCGAGATTTGGAAACCGATTTAAATGAAGTAAACGTGAATAATTGAAAATAAATGCATAAATAAACCTTTTATCATGGGTAAACACATTATTTCGGAGATAAATAAGTAATTTCAATAAAGGAAAAACCTAACCCATAAATTTTGGCATATTCCAGTTTTAGTATTTCCGAAGTGATTTCAGTACAGTAAAGACAATAAAGAACCTATATTACACAGGCCTAGATGCACCATAACCATAACTTAACATTTAAATATAGTTTAGTAGGACTTTTAAAGAAATAAACTGGATGATAAAATAACAGTCTGAAGCAGAAATGAAAATAATTCATTGTAATAAAACTTGAACATGTTGAGGCCCCAAAAGCAGCAATAATAATTCCTGAGACAGCCTAGTAGATAAATTAACAGGTTTCTGATAATTTGAAAGCATCTAATAACTATAAGAAGTAATTATATGGGATTTTTAATACTCATTTTTCTTAAACAGTTCACATACATAATTTTGGTCTTTTAAGTAGGTTCAGGACTTTAAAAGTAGAAAAACAAGCAGTAAATAAAATAATCTTTCAGTTTTTATAGGGTTTAAATAGTTTCAGTCTGTAAATATGAAATATCAGTGAGTAAATAGACGCCAGTAAATCGATCAATTTGTCCAACTTTAGGAATAAATTCCAGCACTTTAAAGCCATTTCAAGAGCACTAATGACATTTAAATACTAGCTAACACACATAATTAATTTTCTAGACACATTTAAAGACATTTCACTAACCTGTTTTATGTTAATCCAATCGTAAAGTAACTGGCTATAATCACTGCACATAGAAAATGCTACTACACCAATTGTAAACACTGCCACACAATATAAAGTAGAGAATAAATTAAAACAGACAGGAAGCGATGTAAATTCACATAAATCTGATAGTTTACAACACTCTAAGTAATTTTAAACAGTAAATGAACACGTAAAAATTGAACACTCAGTTTTGGCAATTTATCACTTAAAAACCTACTTTGATTCCGGGATAAAAATTAGTTTATCATAAAAATCCATTCTTTAGCTTCCTACATAAATTTCAAGTCATTTAAGGCCATAGCACCGACGTTATAGGTTTCGTAAGTTCACGCTGCAGAAAACACACGTGTAAATCACTAAATAATTTATGGTATCTCAGGTATAGCAGCTACGAAGATAAAATAAGCACTAAAAGATGCAGTTTAAGGCAGGCTTCACTGTGATAATTTTTCCGGCGCAATAAGACTTAAACTTTCGGAGCTATAAATAAAAACATGAATAATAGCCACATTTGACTGTTAGATTTTTTCGGTTTCCCATAACTCAATAAATTTAAACGAAGTTCACATTGAGAGACAGTCTAAAATCAGGAATAATATTTTAAACATAATTTCGAGAGAATTACTAAAGCCGATTTTAAATAAGAATATAATTGAACACTGACTTAAGTGGTAGGCAAACTAACACATCCATATTTGGTAATTTGTTGAAGACCAATGTACCACGTGATCTCAAGTTAATATAAGGCAACTAAGAGGCGGGAATTTGGTCGGCAGTCTTCAGTGTCATTTGTAACGCGGTGGTGAAAAACACGGGGTGAGCTCCGTTCGGTCTGGCGGAACGGGCTGGTACTTGAACCAAGTGATAAGGAACGCGAGAAACAGCAGCCATGTTGTAGTTTTGTGGTGAACATTTACTAACCAAGCAACTAGTCAGTTACATTCAGTTTTGGGGGTTTTTCAAAGTCGCGTTGCTCTGGAATTTCAACTTGTAATTTTTGGAGACGATTTCAATCCGATTGCCTGTGCTAACAGTGTTTTATAACATTCATGTGAAAATTTGAAGAATATATGACTTTTGATTTCGACTTGAGACTTTCATTTATTAGCATACTACCTTTCTTGCAGAAGGTTAGACCTGCAAGTGGCGACTGTGGTCATTTGAACTGTTAGCAATATTCATTCTACACGGTTTCATAACTTTAGAAAAATCTTGGACAACATCTGGTTCAGATGATACCAGGCGATATGCAACCCCACATACGCCTGGATCCTGACAGAAGTATAGCTGAAGTTGCTCATGTAGTCTAGGCTGCTAAGCTGGTTTTCGAGAATTTGGCCACCTGGCAGGCTAGAAAGGTACAAGGGCAGTTGCCAATGTCTGGCACTTATGTATATGATGGCGTTGGAAAAACTGGATCCCCGAAAATATCATGGCAGTATCAGCAGGTTCACTGGGCATGGTACCCTAGAGCATTGTATTAATACTCTACGCTATAAAAGACTTATTGAAAAGAGTTATATTACAATTGTAACACTGACAGTAAACTTATTAATTAATTTCTTAAATCTCCACTACACATATCATTACAAGAAATAGAACTTAGGTATAAATAATGTGCAAACACTTAAATATAATCTCATTTACTAAAATCATTTCATTGACCCTAATATTTATGTGTATTACAGGCTATTTACATGTAAGAGTTGTAACAACACAATGTATAGTGTTCATTTGAATATATTATATTCTATAGAAAATTCACTATGCCTCATGTTTTGTTAATTAATATAATAATAGTATATATAAGTATTTTCATCTATAGCTGTTATAAACTCAGTGATTATTCAGGCTATTTTGCTTTTGCTGCCTAATCATTTACAGATACAATTAAGACATTATGCAATTAATGCACTATGAAAAAAACCTTTGCCTTACTGAGATGCTGCTAAAATAAATGAAATTTGATCTCTGTAGTGCTTGATCATCATATTCAGTAAAGTGATTGAATTTTTTCTGCACAGAGGTGCAAATTGAAAATTATTGAATAACTTAACTATTGTGCTGCATAATTGAAGTAATATAAACTACAATTATGATATTAAACCTAACATAGTTCATCCTAGTTTGTATGTAGAGCTTATGTCATTTGAACATCAAATCATATATATATATACCTAGAGGATATTAGTATATCCGAGATTAATAGACCGACATTGCCACCGTTTGACCAATCATGATGAAAGTAGACACATGTATTTATGTTTTATAGAGAAGGTTTATGGCCAAAAATTCCAAAACCACTCTCCCCAATATTTATAATCCTTAATTTTTATACAAAACCACTTTTTTATCTAATTTCGTTGGAACCTTGTACAGTATACTTTAAAATAAACAGAAAAATCTGACACCTCTCCCCATTTACATTTCCTCAGTTTTTATCAATGTTCTCACAAAGGTACAGTTGACACCATTTGACAGATAAGCATGAAAGTTGGCAAATATATGAATTTTTTCATGGAGAATTTTTCTGACCAGCAAAAACCACCCCATTTCCTCTTTTACACCCTTAATTTGTATGTAAACCAATATTTTTTTTCTGATTTTGATTGAACTTTGCATATATACATTAAAACAAAGGGAAAAATACCTGTCCTTATTAGTTTTTACAAAAACCAAATCTCCCCCATTTCCATCCCCTAATTAGTGTCAATATTCTTTATACAAAGCTACAGTTTCTATCCAATGTTCAAGGAATTTTTCACCCATGTACATTAAATCAAACCGAAAAATACTGTCTATATTAAGTTTACCAAAGCCCAACCACTTTCCCCCTTTACCCCCACCCTTTTAATTTCCAGTGTTCTTTATAGAAACCCACAGCTTTAAATCCTGCCAAAGAAATCAACTCATTTAAGTTATGCCATAATATTTATAAAATAAATGTCATATATACTTCAGATTTTAGCTTGTACCCTAAGCTTAAACATTGTGAAAACCCATGTAAAATCCAAATTTTGTACATGATACTGGAAGACAGATATATTCCAGATACAGATTTATATATGTGATATGTATTAATGCACAGATAGTAGATGTTTTGACTATCGAGCAGACACTTTAACAGATGGTGTGGTTGGGTTGAAATGCAGCCTTGAACAAAATGAAACTGACATTCTGTATCACAGCATTCAATTTACTCCATCCTGAGAATCATTTAGGTGTATCAATGTTTATTTTACTTCTGAAAATGGCTGGTGCCAAATTAATAAAACTTTGTATGCATGATTCACATCAGAAATATAAAAATGGTGTGTGGGTAAATGAGTCCTGATTAGACCAGGCAATGCCAAGTACTCTGCTAGTTGTATGTTTAAAAAGTATTGCTGGTAATATATATTAAATATAGAGCGTTTTTTTATTAGATTACGGTCAGATCTGTATGGGAAAGAGTTGAAGAGTGATATAGGAGATATAAAAATTGTGATATAGCATAATTAGTGCATTGTGTTGAGCAAATTACGGAGTGAGCTGTAAGCTGTGAGTAAGAAATGCCAAAATGCATGAAAACTATAAAATAGTAATATACTTCATATCTTGTAGATGTGGGGCAGTAACTGTATAAATGAAAGTTCTTCTAATATTATATATAGACTATTAGAAACCCGGTGTGTGATTTTCTAAAAATAACCATTATTTTGTTAACTATAGGAATGGTATTACGCTAAATTTACCAGTTTTACTTTGTTTCTAGGTATCATCAAGTCATTCCTGCTCATGATCTGCAGCAGCCTTATGCTTCCAGAATGTGTGTAGTGCCTTTTATGAATTCTGACATCCTAATAACTCATTAAAGTATCCCTGAGATAGATCAGCCTTATGCTTGTGAAGTATGTGGTAAATGTTTTCCTGCTAATAGTAACCTCACACGACATAAAAGAATTCATACAGGTGGGCGGCCTTATGTTTGTGAAGTTTGTGGTAAATGTTTTACTGCTAATAAGAACCTTGTACAACATAAAAGAATTCATACAGGTGAGCGTCTTTATGTTTGCAAAGTTTGTGGTAAATGTTTTACTGCTAATACTCTCCATTTACGACATAAAAGAATTCATACAGGTGAGCGGCCTTACACTTGTGAAATTTGTGGAAAAACATTTACACTGGCTAATAACTTAGTAGTACATAAAAGAATTCATACAGGTGAGCGGCCTTATGTTTGCAAAGTTTGTGGTAAATGTTTTACTGCTCATAATGGTCTTGTACAGCATAAAAGAATTCATACAGGTGAGCGGCCTTACACTTGTGAAATTTGTGGAAAAACGTTTACACAGGCTAATAACTTAGTAGTACATAAAAGAATTCATACTGGTGAGCAGCCTTAAACTTGTGAAATTTGTGGAAAAACGTTTACACGGGCTAATAACTTAGTAGTACATAAAAGAATTCATACTGGTGAGCAGCCTTACACTTGTGAAATTTGTGGAAAAACGTTTACACAGGCTTATAAGTTAGTAGTACATAAAAGAATTCATACAGGTGAGCGGCCTTACACTTGTGAACTTTGTGGAAAATCGTTTACAGATTCTTTTGAGTTCAAATACATAAAATAGCTCGTATATGTGAGCATCCTTAGGTTTGTGGAATTTTTTCTCACCGTCGTATAGCTTCACAACATGAAAAATAGTCTGTATCAACTAGCAACATTATGCTTGTAAACATTCTGAAGAATTGTTTGTGAACTGTAGTTACCTAACAAAACATAAAGTATTCATGGTAGTGAGAAGATTGATTTGTTGTTACTTTGATATGTTACACACTAAAGATTGTATGTAGGTAAGGTGCTCCATGTTTGTAAGGTTTGGGAATATTTTGTAAGTGACCTATTTGCTGTAAAATTCATATAGAGTTATACTGGTGTTGAGTATTATGCTTGTAGAATTATGGAAATTAGTTTAAGGGGTAACGTAAAGTTGTAATTTGTAACTTAGCTACACTGTGAGGCATAATATTAATTATATGGCTAAAAAATCATATAGTTGTGCACATATGAGAAGATCCTATAGGTCTTATAAAAAAATCCATAAGATTCCATATGCTAGAAAACATTGTTATAACACACACTCCAGAAAACCTCAAACAGTATAAAATAATCTATATATTAGTGGCCTTAAAGTTGTGAAGATTTTAGAAAATACTTTATGGTGTTTCCTTGTCCTGTAAGTTGTGGTAAAATCCATTCCCTTCT
>JARYHS010003817.1:0-18723 GCA_031002005.1 Vandiemenella viatica
CGTGGGAACGCGGCTTAAGATGCAGATGATCCAGAAGTCATTCAGTTCACCTGCCAAATGCTGAGTCCTGAAGCAACATTTGTGTTAGTAGCTGGATAACCAACTAATTACCCTCATCCCCATCGTGCACCAAATGGCTAGGTGCTAAGTCTAGTGGTTATGACTGCTTGTTGAACGATACTGTCTACATATGAGACAGTGGATGATGAACGGTCGCATCTGGCGTGGCGCACCCCCTGCCCTACTACTGTGCTGCCGGTGGTGGGGGAACCAGGCCCAAGGCGGCGCCCACTCCGCCAGTAGACCGCCAAGTGCCGTGAGGTGAAGTTCCTCTGTGACTGCTGGTGACGCCCACCTGTTGAACCGCGCACGCAACAGGTGAGTCTGCCGGCCTGATTAGTACATCGCGTGACCTTAAGCCGTAACAGTGAAACAGGTTTCTGGTCACGGTGGGCCATCAGAAGTCGACGAACATTACAGTCTAAACACAGAAAGGGATAACATTCACTAGGGCTTCTTTATTCAATGTCCTACCACAAGAAATAAAATGTTATCTACGAAAACCTGACAATCTAAGGACTGTTTTTGCTTCAGAACACATTATACTATGTGAAAGCATTTTCGGCTTGAAATTTTGTAACTAAGAATGACTGAGAAAATACTATATACAGTATTAGGTGTATAACAATGAAAGGCGACAAAGTTGTTCACATTTATTAAAATAGTGTATGGTTTTCTTGTGTTGAAACCATTTACAAGTGCAGCAACTACATCATCTGGAAATTACACTCATATATAGTAACTAACATGGAATAATATGTATTTTGCAGATTACAACGGAAATTTATTATACTAATTAGTTTTAAGGAAGTATCCGGTTACCAGTTCTTGGTAATTATATTGATTTGTTAATCATTCTATGTACTGTTCCATATCACCAAGATTATTCCCGCAATGGTTCAAAGCGAACATATCTAATCCAGTTTAATCACATGTTATTGTCAAAATCATGTCCACCCCCAAACTAATTTCATGCTAAACACTAAGATTAACAAAATCACAAAAAATGTAACCAACATAGCGAAAGTTTACTAACGACATAATGCCCTTATATATATATATATATATATATATATATATATATATATATGTTGAACTATAATCTGAAATATCTGTGACGATTATCTTGGTGTGTTGTAAAATTAACAGTGCATTAGGGTGCGCTTCTCATGAACTTAACTCACACATCATGGAAATCAGAAAAGACATTTTGATTAAAGATTAAGCTGGAGTGATAGTATTTATCTCATTAAAATCACATTATACACAGTTCTATAGACATTATAACGTTGGTCTCTCTTTCTGGTAATAATTACATCGCCAGTTTCAGGATTCATGCATGATACACGTATCAATGTATCGCTCCCATTACTCAGAATCCAAATCAGCAGTTCCAGATGCTTGGGTCGAAGCAGCAACCTCCAAATGCTAGTAACACAACATCTCATTCGCTTTCTAAGGTGTTATTATTTTTTTACTGCCTATCGATTAGAAAAAGATTTGTTGACTGTAAAAGATGCCCCATCAGCAGGAAATGTGTTCGCGGCTTTTGATCACGAAAATGTGGTTTAGAAAAGAAAAAAACAACAAAAATACTGTGCTAGTTGAAATTTCTTATTTGTTTCACCATGACTGGGAGGCGTTTGGAATTAAGATTTAATTTAATATTAGCAGAGAAGTAATCTGGAACAATCAATTTAAATATGCCATTTTTCGTTAGGTATTTCCTCTTTTTCACTGTACTAGTGCACGTTTCTTATTGCTTACATACTCATTGACATAAAAAGATTTGTATCATTCTCTACAAATTTTCGCTCATCTTTCTGGACTTTATTCTGTTTGTTGTACATTCAGTCTGTCAATATTTGTTCACCAAATTATCCTTCAAGCATCTCTTATGACTTCGAGTAACCTTTTGAAGAAAGTTACCAACAAGCCGCTATTTGTTGATTGGATGCACTTCGTTCATTCCAGTTATCCCAATAACTACTTATTAAATTTAAATCATGATTTGAATTTCTTGCCTCTTATCTGGATGAGTTAGTTTGGTTTGTAGTTTCAAGACAGTGCGGAGGATATAAATTCGACAAAACAGACAGTTGCAATTGTTGTAACGATACCCCAAGTTGCTAGGAGTGGTTGGAGCGTTTGTAACAGATAAATTTGTATGATCACAAGCACAGCGCTGTAGAAACAGGAGCAAAGAATCTTGAAAAGAAGTACATGGTCATCACAACCCGAACATTTGTTAAGGATACAAAAAATAAAGGTAAACACTCACCAAACAGGTAAAAATATTCAGTACACATTTCTCCCCTTCCCCCGATATTTTGAAGTTCTGGACAATAACTAACACTACAAAAAGTCAAATGTGTAAAATGTGATGACTATTATTGTATACGTGTCATAGCCCGTTCTGTTTACATAGGTGGCTCAAATCAATCTGATATATCGCCACTCCGCTGCCCTTAACACAACTTGCAAAGGGGAAATTTACCACTCGTTTACATTAACACAGCAGTCAGCTCGTAGAAGTAGGAACAGGAGTGGGCGGTGAGGCGACGTGTCGGGTCAGGGAAGTGAATAATATATACCTACAGCACCGAAGCCGAAGCCGTATTAAGTAAACCGCCGAAACATGTAGCCCATTAAAAAGGCTTTTTACTGCACTTTAAAGACGGAGCGTTAACAAAAAAGAGCCTGGTGACAGAGAGGTAACATATCCTGGCAGCAGAGAAGATGCGGGTTCGAATCCCCTTCTGGCCATTCAGATTTGGGTTTTCCATCGTTTCCCAAAATCACTTTAAGTGAATGTTGTGATGGTTCCTTCAAAAGGCCAGGACTCAGTTCCTTCATGTTCGTTATCCCAGTCCTCTCTCGGCAATAATAAGTTTGACATCGACGAGGCGTTAATCCAGAAACAAACAAAAAAAAAACACTTAACAGAGGCGGGTCAAGGTCACTCTGCTCTATCCCCACTCTTCTGCTCTTTTTCCTACTTGCAGAGGGGAAAGAGTGGTCGCTGGCAACCTTGCCACTCGCTTGCTTGGATATAGCGGTCTCCTCGGATGGATATGCACGGGAGGGAGTAGTGAGGTGAGGAGCGGGACCAGGAGAATATGACCTTGATCCGTCAGTTATGAGTGAACAGGGTATAAACCACAGCACCCACTGTGGCTGTAGTTTCAGTTAAGTGGATAAGCGGAGTATTTCAGCCACCCCAGTCGCTGCCATAGTCACTATTTCCAGTGAAACCGTGTTCACTTCGACGAAATAGCTATCAAAAAATAAAAGAGACTTAGGATGTCCCAGTATTCAGTCACCTAGAAATGTTCCTAATACACTGACATTACTTTAAGATTTCTATAAGAGTTACTTGCAGGGTGTTTCCAAAATGACCGGTACATTTGAAAAATCAGTAAAAACTAAACGGGCAGCGATAGAAATACACCGTTTGTTGCAATATGCTTGCGACAACAGTAAATCTTCATGCAGACAAACTTTCGAAATTAGTTACAATTTTCAACAAGAGATGGCGCTGCAGTCTGGAAAAATCTAAAGTACGATTATTCTAAGGAATAAACCATTTTTTCACAGCAAACTTGCAATCTGTGAACAGCACACGCTTACAGCAGAAACACGACTTACAGAATGGCGAACTCACAGACTGCGTTTACTTCTATATCTTTCAAATCACCTGCCATGGCCGAATTCCTTCCCATTCCTTGCCCTCCATCCTTTCCCGTCTCTAAAGACCTCGCTGTTAGAGAGACGTAAAGCAGTTAAAAAAAAAATCTTTTACACAGGTGACCAGTGCGAATTATGAGGGGGGAGGGGGGACAACACGTGTCCTGCCAGAACTCAAACCGTCTTTGTTACAGCCGCCTTACTTAACCTACAGGAGGAAGGTTTGTGTTAATGTGTTGCAATCTGCCCGCGAAAGGTGCAACTATTCATATTCTGTATGATAAGTGTATTTTTGTTTAAGAAATGTGTAGATTATCATGCAGAGATTGTGGAACTTCCGAGCAGTCACTTAGATAATCCGGAATAAGGACGGCTGGTATGCTGGGATCTGGACTCGAACCTCGTACCCTTCCTTTGTACCTCCCTGATCCAGTGCGTGGCGCCTTAACACACTTAGCCACACTGGATGGTTTTTAGACTAAATTGTTACTGACAATTTCTCAAGTTGTGACTTTCCGTGTTTTTTCCAAAAAAAAAAAAAAAATCGGTTTTAGGATTTTGACTAGGGAGACCTTTTTTGGATGAGGCGGATCGATAGAGAACAGAAAAACAAACATTTCGTAGCAATCTGTGCCACAAAACTCAAATTTTAAGCGATTCGAACGGAAAAGTGAAATATAGACACGGGAAGCCGATACAAAGAATGGAAGCCGCGAACAATGATAGCGTAGGCTATCACGTTAATCTCCAGACTACCATGGCGGACTGAATGTGGTTGAATCTCACAGGCTCTGGTAACAAGAAATTTTTAAAAATACTGAAATTTCTCATTTGTGGAATAAGTAGCGTTATTGCATTTTCCAAGGATCCCGCCCGGTTTGAAACGAGGACAAAGCAGAAAAAAATTTAATAGAAAATTACGGACAATCCAATGAAACTACCAACAACAACAACAACACTGTAAATATTTTTCGTTACAACTGGAATATATTTTTCTTCCTTCCCTTAGATGAAAAATGAGAGACAAATAATTAGTTCTATGGGTGTCATACAGCTCAGCCAAACCGGATGTTTGGAGAGGGGCGTAAAACTTAATTGAAATCGCCCTTTTGATAGGTCGGACTTCCAACGGACAATGCTTCTAGTTGGTGTCACGCGCTAGCCCCTTCTCTAAAGCGTAAAGCGAATTAACGTTATTGATTAAGGATAAGTCTGATGCAGAGAAGAAAATTTTTTGAATAGCTACCATCAATTTCGTCAATTTCAAAGACATACTTTGATCAAACTGTTAGTTGCATCACGCAGAAAGTACAGGTTTGTTTAATGAAGAACCAGATTTCGCGTTTTTATTTGTCACAAATTTTATAAGATTTGGATACAGGAAGGTTCAGTCCTTTGTTGTATACATCTGGCATGCGTACCATTTGTTGCGCGACAGTCCGTTTATTGCTACACGCGTTCGAGGATAGCCAGTGTTTTCCCTAAGCAGATGCACCCACCTTAGACTAATTTCTTATGCCAATCGTAAATCTGTTTTTGACGAGATGGCGCTTTATTGAACGTCGCACACTAGCAATGGATCGTTTTTTGCACATCGTAGTACGCAAAACGACTTTTCCTGTAGCCTCGTCATTTCAACATAGACAACAGCGCCGTTGACGGCGACGAATGGAACTAATAGGCATTCGTTACAAACTCTAACCAGTGCCGTATTTTTTTTTATATAATAATAAAAAAGAGAACATTCCTCCCAGCTGAAGGCTGAAAGGCGGGCTGCTGGAGGATCTCGGCGACCATTTTCAGCCTACGGGGAGGGAAGCGGGATGGAAATCGGCCATGGCCTTGTAGGGAACCATCCCAGCAATCGCCTAGATTGACTGAGGAAAACCACCAAAAAAAACCAGTCAGGATGGCCGAACGGGGATTAATACCCGTCCTCCCGAATAATAGGTAGAAGGACGAATTCGCCCTCCTGTGCTGTGTGGTACGTATCTGTATGTTTTATAGATTGTGAGAAATAAAAATGCAAAATCCCCCTCCTTCTTTTTGAATAACGCTATATTTAATGCGTTACCGTTGAAGTACAGTAAAGCACTGAAGAGACCTGAAGAGACAATGTTGGGCCGGACAAAGTGTACAGATGGCTTAACAGTGCCTTGGTAAACAGTTCACTATCATTTCTTACTGTACTGAGATAGACAAACCACACAAGTAGTCAGACACTGTTTACGAATGACCACTGCGGCAACCTTCAGCCAGACAAAGATATACAGTCAATTTTTAGAACTAGAGCAATTATAATCTTATTTTTCACCGCCTTTTTCCCAACATTTCGGTGGTCGGATGCCTTTGATAAGTTTTACGGCCACTTGCCCTCACTGATCACAAGCATTTAATACCTACTGCCAGGTCGTACTATGCAGTAATGGGGGACGTGAAGTTCTGCCATCTGTTTGGGAAATGTGTAACTTTGTTTTGTGTGAGAGAGTTGTATTTTTTGTTCGTAAACTGTGTAGTTTATGAGGAGGAGATATCGAGTTGATGAAGCCAAAAAAGAGTTTACCACTTGAGTCTGAATAACCATGGCCAATATTGAAGTGGATAAATAGGCTTCGAGTTGGAATTGGCAGTTCCAAAGATACTCTTGCCTCATGGGGATACCTGGGAGAACAGCCAGATACCACATGTTCGTGCTGGGAGAGAGAAACCATGGTACATATGTTGTCTTGTCCACAAATTAGAATGAATGTATCCCAATTTGACCTCCAATGAGCTACTGATAAAACCATCGCATTGACGGAAAAACTACCTCATATTTGATGCTGTCATCGATACGAGAAGAAGAGGAAGTGAGGCTAAGATTCAAAACCATCACGACATTCGTCTTGATGGCTGCGGAAAACCGCCTAAATACAGGAATCAAGATGGTCTGTACGCTCATGCCCAGATCCAGTGGTCAGCTAGAGCAGCTATAACGATAGATGAAAATATTCGAGTCTCAACTTGACCAATATTCGCCTTCACTAATAACCAGGTCCACTTTTCTTCTATACTTCTTAGTCCAACCGATCTCCAAGGATTGTTTCATTCTTCTAATATCACAACGCGTCGACTATTTCCTCCCGTACGATGTACTACATGCATACATACATTTCATTCCAGTTTGGAGTTAGTTACAGATTAAAACCGAACGTACGTGTTGTTCACCGAGCGTGATGGGTGAGCGGTAACGCTCTGTCAACGGTCGTGGATTCAAATCCACATCCAGCTGTCCACATTTCAGATTCCCATGGTTTCACAAAATAACTCCAGGCGAATGCCTGGATGGTTCTTTCAAAAGGCCTTGACTGATTTCCTTCCGCCCCAAGTCCATTCCCGCCTCCAATGATCTCGACGTGACGAGGCAAAGATTAAAAAAAAAAAAAAAAAAATGCTATCTTTTTTTTTGCAAAATGTAAATGTTTTCTTTACGTTAAGTGGCCATTTTTTATCGATTCAGGATTTTTGAGCCCTAAATCTGGTACCGGCTCTGCATTCGCCGTATCTAACAACAGCATTCAGATAATAATTTCATTATCACAATTGTCCTTGTATGTATCTCAGCTGCAAGTGAAGCAGATATCATTGTGTCGAAACCTGTCTCGGATTCGAAACTCAGAAGTAGAAAAAATTTTCGCCATTCGGGACTCGGCATAGGTGAAATGGTAGTGCACTATACCTGATCAACAGTTTGTGTACTGGAGTACCGAGTTAAAATGGCCGACCCCGGTAGCCCGGGGCTAGCGAGCTCGCTTCGCGTTGCAGGGGTCGCCGGTTCGAGTCCGGCCCAGGGCATGGTTGGTTTTAATTAAGTGTTGTGTTTGTCCTGTGTTGTCCTGTCACTTTTAATCCTCAATGACACAAGAAGAATGTACAGACACAATTGAGAAACAAAGAAAAAAGAAACAAAGTTGCTGGCTGAATGGCTAAAAGGCCAAATGCCACTCAAAAAAAAAAAAAAAAAAAAAGGTTAAAATGCAAACCTCTCGACAGTGCACATGGAGTCGGGATATACCACACTGTTCATAGTGACACTTCCGTCCGATGGAGACGTTAAAACTGGCGATCATCTTGCTGCTTTCGGAAGAGCAGGTGTCAATCAATTGGAACCGTCTTCTTTCCTTAATTTTTTTTTTTTTTTTTTTTTTTTACTTATGGCTTTACGCCCCGTCGACGAGGAGGTCATTAGAGGCGGGATGGGTACAAGGAACGGGAAGGAATTCGGCCATGGCCGTCTGAAGGAAGCATCCCGGCATTCTCCTGGAGTGATTTCGGGAAACCATGGAAAACCAAAATCTGGATGCCCGACCGGGGATTCGAACCAGCGTCCTCCCGAGTGCGAGACCGGAGCGCTAACCTCTCACCCATTACAACACGAACAACACACTACGTGAAACTGCTAGCATCACAATCATCCACACTTCCATCACTCGAGAAGGCAAGGAGAAATTACCCCAGTTAAAATTTCACAGGAAATCTACAATGGAGGAGTAGCTCCCTCCAGGATAGCCCCCAAGACTGGATCACTATTACAGGATAATCTTCATCGTGTTTAATTTCATAAATCGCAGCGTAATTAAATTGAGCGCTCTGGTGGGTGAGTGGATGAGGCGTCTGACTGGAAATCTTGAGGTCCGCGGGTCGAATCCCTGTCTTGGCGGGGATTTTGACAGGCACTTAACCCGACCTTCATTTGAGACACAGTTTGCTGTGTAATATTACGTACGCCAGAACGCTTCCGTGTTTCGGATTCCACGTTGAACTGTAGGTCATCAGGATTGTCGGGTTAGGTTAAGGCGGCTATGACAGGGGCGGAATGCGCAACCAACAGAGAAACCCTGTCACCTGGTCATTACGACTACACGGAATTTTTATTATTATTATCTCAAATTAATCCATTTTCATTATAACGTACGCTAATTACTGACAAGTTACAACACAGTATGTAGTAAATGTTATAAGCTTTGTGTTTGACATTCACAATGTAGCTGGTAGTAAAAACGACTTCTTTATGAAACTTCTACTTATTACGGCATGTACGATTAGGGATGTAGGAGATTACCATGGGTGATGTAAGCCCCCCTCCTCCCATGGAAACTTTTGGAAAGATGAACTGAAGCGGTCTCCCATTACCTTCCCCAGTATTGTTCTAGTTGTGGGTGACTGGGATAGTGTGTGTGTTAATTATACAGTGCTGTACGAAATGAGAGATAAAGAAGGGAGAGGGTTAAACTAGGTACCAGCCCACTAAGGCCTACTCTTACGAAAGACACCCAGATGCCACCAGGAAAAAACACCATCAACAGTGAAGTATGTCCTCACTCCATACGCACTGGCTAGTACTTCATGGGGAACCAGTGCTCACGATCTAAGATCCACAGCCTTAGCTCTGTCATACTCTGTTGCTGAATACTGCTACCCATCCTGGATCAATAGTGCCCCTACAAAGAAGATATATGTGTAACTCAATTAGGGAATGACGATAAATCCGGGATGCATTCACAGTACGAACACCATATGGCTTCCAGTGCTATGCAACATCTCACACCCAGCACTAAGAAGATCAGAATCTTTCTTAAAAATCTGGAAAAATATCCTGAAGAACCCTCAGTTGCTTATACATCAAGACATTATTCAAGCATAACACCAACGCTTGAAATCAAGGAAACCGCCATGGCGCACAGCAATCAACCTTACAGAGTCCTCTTTCAACATCAAAAATCAGTTCCTCCCGAGCAGCCGAGGAAGTAACTTCCTCAAACAGCGGCCCGCGAGTGTGATTGCTAGTCGAGTTGTTTACTTAGTGAGTCTACGAGGAGTGTGAATCCCGGAGTGAAACAGTTATATTTTAGAATCTAACGAGAAACCTAACAGAAAACAAATAGACAAATCAGTGGTGCAACCGAAAATGTCTGTCCCGCTAGACACGGGGCAGACAATTAAGACAGCCATAGAGACGATATATTCCAGTAACGTAACCTTGCAAACGCAACCGGTGAATCTTACTACCAACGAAGTAACACAGTTTCAGGCAGCCAACAATATGGGGGAGCCAATACATACCCCAGCCACCATAGCGAAGGAGCAACAACAGCAACCCCAGCAACAGCACATACAACAGCAGTACATACAGCATCTGCAACAACAACAGCAGCAACAACAGCAGCAGCAACAACAACATCAACAACAAACGCAGCTGCAGCAACACCAGCAACATCAGATACCGGAGACGGGCGAGGGGCCGTGTAGTACTTCGCCGCTCGACCCTACAACGACTCCCGGTATAAACACCCACCAGACGACAGGTAGAGCCGAAGCAACTGTAGTTAAAACAAATCAGCTGATGGATGAAACGGTAGTCATGGACATCGCAGAGGATGGCAGATTGGAAGAGGATGAGGCTACAAGAACTCCCAGGAAGCGAGCTTGCGAATCCACGTCCGAAGCAGCAGAGAAAAGATTTGCAGTAGAAGAAGAGGCCAACCGGACCGTCGTAGATATGGAGATGACAGCACCTCCCCTGATCAATGCAGCCTCCCATCAAGCATCAACCAGCCAGATGGAATCAACACATAACACGAGTAAGCCTCCAGTTATTCCTAGATCAGTAAATTATTTCAAGCCTTCCGATCCGGGTCCTTATGACCTGTATGTCGAAAGTAAAGATCGTAAATTTAGGCAAGCTACACCCAATGAGTATTGGAAAGCTGGTGCATACCAACATTCCAGAAGCAAAGGGGCATGTTGTAAACATTACCCCGTCAGGGAAGAATAGAATTAAAATCGAAGTAGATGACTACTCAGTAGCCAATAAGTTAGTTCAGTCGGCAGTATTTAAAAATAGAAACCTAGAAGCATATATCCCCACATTTCTAGTCAAAAAGCAGGGTGTTATCCGAGGAGTAGACATGACTCTAAACGAAGCAGAGATTATGGCAGACATTGAATCCCCAGTAAAAGTAACCAGTGTTAAAAGAATAACAAAGCGCGTTGTACAAAACGACTCATTATCAATTTTGAAATTACAGACATGCATATTAACATTTGATAGTCAAAAAATACCGCAATATGTATACCTATACGGCACGAGATGTGAAGTAAGCCCATACGTCCCAGCGGTCAAACAATGTTATAAATGCTTAAGATTCAATCACATCAGTACCCAGTGTAGAAGCGGGCAACGCTGCGGTAGATGCGGAGGTCTACATTCCGTGCAACAGTGTGAATCCAATGAAACAGTATGTGTTAACTGTAAGGGTCAACACGAGACCACAGATCGAACCTGCCCAGAATATTTATTTAGAATAAAGGTACACGAAATGGCTACATTTCACAAGCATGTCCCTTAAAGAAGCCGAAGGCCAACTAAAGAAAATGTCTTATGCAAACTGTTTATCGAAAGTTTCCCCCAGTCATCCCCGACAGCCACCCTATATACCATTACTACAAAGTAGAATGGAATTCCCACCATTGTATAAAAGGAATACGCCAGTAGACGAAAATGTAGACCAACAACATAGCCACTCTCTAAATCACAATTCTGCAAAAGCATTCCAGGAAGAGATACAGGAAGGTCCGACCGAAATACTGTCAAATAACAGAGAGCAACCACCTCATCCAACACAGAACATCGCGGTCACTGCGATACACAACAACAATCGTGGGATAACGGTGAACAGGCAGAAACGCAGCGTAACTCAGCAACGTAGTAGGACAAACGACTATTGACAACATTGGTATTATCCAACACAAATGTCGGCAACACCAATTGGCCACAACCCCTATACTCCTAAAGCACAAAACCTAGTGAACCCTACCCTTATGGTAAATGGGAAAAACAGGATAGTAGAAGAAATTTTCAATCTAATACTAACAGTGGCGAGATACATGAAAGACAATGGAACTGAGGACTTACAATTAGATGAAATTAGAAAATCTATTGAGACATTAGTAGAGCCTAATCTTCCTAACTTTAAACCCAACTTCAATTAAAGAAGATATCGAATACTATATTACAGTGGAATTCACGCTCCCTCACTGCAAATCAAGAATCATTTATGAGAACACTGAGTACACGAAACATATCGGTTGCCACTTTATCAGAGACTTGGCTGAAGATGGACAGGAATATTTCCTTTCCATCATATACCTTATACCGCAATGACCGCGAAGGTGGCTGGGGAGGTGTCGCGATCCTAATCGGGAACTCAATACCTCATACAGCGATCAGCATAGATCACACCCATATAGCAGCCTTTCAAGCAATAGCAGCCAGAGTGAAGATAAACCGGCAGGAAATTACCATAGTCTCACTGTACTGTCCACCAATGAACAACATTCCAGAGCACGAATAGGCGCAACCTTATGCAACAGCTGGAGCACCCGCTAATAATCTGCGGCGATTTTAATGCGCACAATACAGTATGGGGCTGCGAGATAACAGATACCAAAGGAAGGATTCTATTGGACCTAATAGAAGAACAAGAGCTATTTATCCTAAACGACGGATCGGCAACGGTACTCCCGCTGCCAGGACAACGTAAGTCTGCTATAGACCTTACCCTCTGTTCATCTTCACTTTCCTCGGAGTTCAGCTGGCGAGTTCTTTCATGCACATTGGGTTCCAACCATTTTCCCATAGAGATATCGGCCATAAACCCAACTAACCTTCCGCCATACAAACCTTGCTCCAAATGGAACTTAAATAAAGCGGATTGGAGCAGATACAAGGAAATCATGGAAAAGGAAACTAATGATATTCCAAGCTCTCTCCCAGAAATAAGAAATATAACACTTTCATTAATTGCATCAATAAAGCTGCCCATCTCGCCATCCCGCAAAAGAAAGCTGTAAATCACCCAAGAGGAATAATAGTTCCATGGTGGAACCCTGAATGTGGAAGGATGATAGCAAAGCGAAAACTGGCGTTGAAATATTATAAGCAGTCTCCAACGTGGGAAAATTTTATTGGTTACAAAACGGTCGACGCTGCTGTAAAACGGACATTAAAACACCAGAAAAAGGAAAGTTGGAAAAATTACTGTTCCAAAATCTCAAAAGAAACGCCACTATCAAAAGTATGGGCAACCATAAACAAATTTAAAAAGAAACAAATTCCGAAACGCTCCCTATCTTGCTGGACCGAAGAATTTGCAGATATTATTGCTCCACCTTCGGTAGCATCGCCTCCAGCGCCACTACAAGAGCCTTTCACTGGAGCGCTTCCTCCATGCTTTCCTGCTACCCTTCAAAGCAAACGAATTAGAAATCGCCCTCAAAAAATCAACAAATACAGCACCAGGGTACGACGGAATCCACTATAGTATGATTGCAAATTTGCCATGTAATGCGAAACAACTGCTCCTCCAGCTCTTTAACACAATTGGGACGTCAGGAAATATTCCCGAAGATTGGACTACGCATATTATTGTACCCATTTTCAAGCCGGGGAAAAAACCCAATGAGGTTACGTCATATCGTCCTATAACTCTAACATCCTGTGTCGCCAAAACGTTTGAACGCATAGTAAAACAACGACTAGAATGGTGGCTGGAACACAATAATCTGCTACCTAAGACTCAATTTGGTTTCCGTAAGGGATATTGCACATTAGATAACCTTACCCTCCTAACCACAGACATAGAAAAGGCTTTCACAGGAAAAGGATATTTAACAGCTATATTCCTAGATATATCAGGTGCGTACGATAATGTAACCCCAACAATACTGCTCAAAAAGCTGCAGGAATTGGGAATTCCCACATTATACTGTCAAAGTATCTACAACATGCTCCGTCAACGTACGATATTTATACGAAAACAAGATAGGAAACAAACTAAAGGAATACCTCAAGGATCTATTATCAGCCCGCTGTTATACGCCATATACACCGCTTATCTTGAAAAAATCTTTGGCATTCACATTAAAATAGTGCAATACGCCGACGATATCTGCATTTACACCATGTCGCCTTCGCTGCAATTAACGTTTCGTTGGTTAAATGAGGCAGCAACAGCGTTATCCAACTGGATATCCGAACACGGACTTAAGCTCTCACTAGCCAAATCGTCAGTGGTGGTATTCACAAAGAAACGGTATGCTCCCGAGGAATCAGTCATTCGCCTGGGACCGTATACCTTCCACATTGAAGCTTCAGCCAAAATACTCGGTCTTTATTTGGACAGCAAATTAACATGGAGCCGTCACATAAATTACATCCTAATGAAAGTGGGGAAAGCACTAAACATAATGCGATCTATCACTCGAACGTGGTGGGGAGCAGATCCCACAACTTTACTGACCTTATATCGCTCCCTAATACGCCCAGTATTAGACTATGGAAGTATTTTATTTGGGAATGCACCAAAATATGTTCTAGAAAAACTGGATAGAGTACAATTCAGAGCTATAAGAGTATGTCTAGGAACAATGATGTCAAGCCCGACAAACGCACTTCTGGTAGAAGCAAAAGAAATGCCCCTCCACCTTCGCCGAGAATTCCTTACAAGCAAATACCTTATCCGTACAAGTGCTCTAAAGGAACATCCAGTACAAAAGAAGCTGTCACAAGTGTACAGCGGAAATAAAGATAATGGTCCATCCTTAGTGAGGAGAATGACCCTATTAGCAGAAGGACATAAGGAATATGAAAAGATCAAACCACTGATACTAAAAAGCCGCATCATCCCAGACTTCCTAAATCCATACGAGTTTATGTTTATAAAACTTTATATACATTACTTGCCAGAATATATCATCCGGAATAAAAACATTAATACAGCACTTTCACACTTCCTAAAAGTAACCTGGCTTAATTACACCCACATATACACTGATGGATCTAAAACCATGGAAGGAGTTGGATACGGCTATTATTGTCCTTCCACCAATGACTACGGACAAACAGCATTACCTGCAGATACGTCAATATTCACAGCAGAAACCCTAGCAATCTGCGCAGCAATCAAGTATGGGTTAGACAAACAATTTGCTAGAATCCTAATACTCACTGACGCCAAGAGTGTGCTCCAAAAATTACAAAACCCAGTACGCAATACGAAGATGCACCAGTACCTATATGAAATTATCAAACTCGTCTCAGAAGCATATTCAACAAGTATACAAGTTCATTTCCTCTGGATCAAAGGTCACACAGGAATACTGTACAACGAAGCCGTCGATCAGCTGGCGAAACAGAGTATTAATGAGGGCATTCTTAGGCATTCAGTTACCTTGTACCGATTTTATACAACTCGTTACCAGGAAGGCGTACAGTAAGTGGAATGAAGACTGGGCCCAGACACAGCTACTTAAAGGGAAACATTATGCAGCAGTTCAACCAACAATACCAAGGACACCGTGGTTTAAAAAATTCAATATAGCAAGAAGACACATAACAACAATCATTAGAATGAGATTAGGACACGGGTGCTATCCACAACATTTATGCCGCCTCCGAATAATTAACTCCCCGACATGCACTTTTGATCAAGAGACCTCAGATCTTAACCAGATCATACTTTCATGTTCGCAATACCAAGCTCAACGTAAGCGACTATACAAACAATTACAACAGCTATCGGTTAGTTTCCCAGCGAACCTAACTACCACTCTACAATCAAAAAATAAACAGGTCTACAATGCAATCATCAGCTTCTTGCAAGACACAAACATAAAGATCTTGTAACGAGCCGCGCTGTCGCCACGTTACAAGGTGCATTTTTTATTATATATGTAATAATATAAGAGTAATTTACATAAATCTTGGGCGACCACGTGAATAGATTTTTGTTGTAATTTTATAAAGTACGCAAGATTCCAAGTGAGGACTGTAATGAAATGGTGAACTTATACAGTGTATCGTAGCAAAGCGAATATTAAAAGAGTTATTGAGCTATGTAGGCTAGAAGCTAATCTTGGTCTTTCCGGATCATGGCGACGGGACGTCGCGGATTTGGGTTTTTGCCGGACCACACACACTGCTCCCTGGGGATGGGTCACTCACCGAGCGGGAAAAGCCTGCCGTCCGAAACCCGAATGTTCTCTCGCCCCGGCGAACTTAGCCGAATATGTCCGACCTCTGTTGGATTCTTTGGCCAAATCACATATCGAGGATATCACGTGACATTAGGTGCCGACCTGAAGGTCCAATCAAAATGAGCGTATAACTCAAAATCCTGGGAATTTTTGTTGTATGTGAGCTTCGAGACTACAAATGGGCGGAGCAAGAAGTTTCCTCGTGGACCGAGGAGCGAGATTCTAGATTCTAACTTCGATCGCACCAGTCTGAGGTTGACTTGGAAAGTTGACTTCTTTTTTCGCTAACTGCAGCTTGCCTTGCTGGAGCGAGCGTATCACCGCAACACAGCCGGTAATGCGATGATGCGCATTGCCAGACCAGAGATGCCTATAGCCGACTTGTGAGATAATCTCACATATCGTGGGTCCGCTACACTCATCACAGACATCAGACGCAGAACTACAATGGTAATTGATTACGACCAAGCCATGTGATTGTGCATTCCGTGAAACAGAACCCGTAAGCGACTTTGAGAGGATAGGTCCATGTTCTCACTTTGTAATTGTAAAAACCCCTGAGCTAGCGGCATAATTTGCCAGAACTAGTTATTCTCGAATGATATATTGTTCATTCTGGCGCCCATGATTTTCTTGTTTAACTGTAAAGTCACAGTATTATGATAGCTTTGTCTGAGGTCATCATAACTTGTATTTTTATTGTTCCAATTGTCTTTATTTCTTGCATTTTGATTCTGAGATATATTTAAAAGTAAATATACAGTTGTTTGCTTGCTCATGACGGCTAATTGTAACTCTGAGCGTTGCTTTTATGATTTTGCCAATTTGTGTTAGTGTTAACGATAAATTCGCTCAGACTTGTAATCGCCAGTGATAAGAAAATAAATGTCATATTGTGACAATTTTTCCTAAATTCCAACTAACGTCGAGATTCTTGCAAAATTAAATAATTTTCACTCCTTCATAAAAATTAAAATTGAAAGTCCACAATTATTAATCATAAAGGTATGAAATATAATTGTAATGTGGTTTGCCCACCAAGGCACCCACCACAATCTAAAGCCCAAAAATGTAATGCATAAGAAATTTGTTACCTCAATGATGTCCTGTAAAGTTACCTTTGTAATGTTGCTATTATAATGTTACCGCACTATTGTTACAATGTTTTTATTGCAATGTTATTATAATGGTCATATTACCATGTTGCCATTGTAAAATTGTTATTATAACATAGTTAATGTAAACTGTTGTAGTTGCAAGATGGCTAAATGGTCGCAGACCAAAGGCCAATAAATAAAATAAAATAAAAAAAACATCAAAAATCTGTGGACAACTCAATGGGAGCAGTCATCAGTAGCCAATAAATATCTAGTTGAAGATCCCTCAGTACGGTTACAAGGTTTCGATCTCCCCAGGCGGCAGTGGAGAATCATCAATCGGATTCGAATAGGACAAGGCAGATGCGCCTACTTATTATACAAATGGGGCTGGGTAGATTCTGCAAATTGTGACTGTGGAGCCACCTTACAGACAATCAATCACATCGTTTCTGACTGTCCTCTCAAGACCTACAAGGGAACAATACGTGATGCATTGATCAGTGCAGTGGATTAAAACATTAGATCTCGAGATATGAAATTTTACAAGCTTGTGATACGTACATTTCCTATTGTGTGCCTTGTTAAATAATCAAACGATAAATAAAATAACTCCATACGCACTGCGGAGAGGTTTGACGTTTAACCCAGGACTTTGGTGCACAATCTGTTGATTAAGAATTGTACACCGTCACCTCTGCTACCCTGTTAATCAATTCCTGATGATGGAATTTTGTTCCACACCAGGACTGGAACCAACTAACTCCGTGTTAGCGCCAGATACCATCACAGTGTCCAACCTACTGATACAACAGGGCCGGGCACTGTGTGAAAGCATTTCATATATCCTTGTCACGTTTCACGCACGTACCACTTTTGCCCGGTGAATTTTTCTTGGTCCTTTGCAGATATTCTTCCACGGACTTGGTAAAGTCCTACCTTCACCATTGGGGATAATTTTAGTGGAGTTGTGGACTGTGTTTGTCTGTTCTGTAATGACGATACTCTTTGCGAGTATTTCATAGCCTTTTAAATAATTTGCCACCAGGGTTCCGTCAATCTCTGTTCCCACAAAGGACACATATCTCTTTTCCCAAACTCTCAGGCACTAATTTTTTGCCTCAAACAACTTCCGTCACAACAAAACTCATCCGTATCTGGTAAGTTCATTACAGCACGGAACATTAACTATGCGAGGTTCCACTCGCATTTTGGTGTTTTTGACATTTTGATGAGTTCTGCACACTTACGCTCTTTTGATACTGCGAATATTGTTATATGTGGGTTTGGTGAGTGGTTTAATTTTGTCAGATAATACTGTTAGAGATGATGTTATTATGTTGGTGAAAAAAAAAAAGATGAATGTATTGGGAATCGGGTGTGTTTCTGAATGTTAAGAACAATAAATAATCCGATTTCAAGAACAATTGTAAAATATTTATTATTGCAAGGTTCGCATAATTCAGTTCATGTGGAGTGAGTACCTATAACTTGGTAAATAGTGTATAATTGTAAGTTTTCGTGTTACCTGCCTACATCGATAACCGGAATATTCCAGGCTTATTGATGGGCAGTACAAACAAATCAGAAAAAAAAGAGTAATACAATTAGTCATCTATTGTTGTCCTTTACGAATTTTAATTATAAATTCTTCCAGTGTTTCTAGTAATTTTGTTACTAACCGACCATCTTGTATTCACCAACAGTCGGATTCTATTTGTTAGTTATGCACATTGCCTTGCATGTTTTGCAATATAGTGTAAGCTGCAATTCGTCGCACAATGCCGACATAACATCGAGATCG
>JARYHS010003818.1:0-14361 GCA_031002005.1 Vandiemenella viatica
GAGAAGTGAAAAGTTAAGTAACGGAAAAGAAGCGATTGCTTTAGTTATTTAAAGCGTCAGCATAATATAACAGAGAAACTACGTCAGTATGCTGTTATTTGTGAAATATTCTAATTTTTTTATTGTATTTCGCTAAAATATGGGCGTAAAGTGATGTTGCACCATCAACTTGGACATCAATTGATTTTTTCTGAAACACTGTATTTTCAACCTCACCACTTCAGAAGACTCGTTATTTGGTAGATCCTCCGATTTGTTTGAACTTCATTGGCTAGATCGCGGCCACCCCTATCACTGTAAACTAATAATTACAAGGATCTTTACGCTTCGAATAATAAATCTGACGTTCGGCTAACTGCTATAGCTTTTATCAGTCCATCGTTCGCTCGGATTCACAGCAGATTGACGCGTCTAGATTAAAAAAATTTGGGTAATTTTTTTTTCTCAAACACAATAAATGTTCGTATAGAATGAATGGAGGAATTTTATAAATAATCTAGACGACAGTCTTAAAAAATCTACGATTGAGAGCATTACAGCACTTGTTTCTCATTTAAGAATATAGTTGAATATTGGAGTGAAATAAAGTGTATCTTAATGCTTGATAGCAGAGTATCAGGAAAGTGAAACACAGGTTATTTATAGAAGAAGGACGTTCATAATTTCCTGTTTCCGCATAAGAAGGCGGAAATTTTGGTAGGCACTCGCCATTCTTTCGATCTTTCCTTCCAGTTTACTAAATGAATGGACTATTGGTCATTATTGTATATGCATGCTTTTGTATATCGCCATCAGTGTCGGTTTCAGTACTACCTTCTAGAAGTGTGTCTTCTTTATTTATCAAATGTAATGAGATATAATAATTCCTTTGTTCTAACATTTATGGGCAGCAGTCTAGGTGCTTAATGGTTAAGGCAGATTGAAAGAAATGGCAGTATCATGGGTTCAAACCACTTGGTCTAAATGAATTTTATAAAACCACTCCTCTTCCTCGTGGATGTTACGACGTCCATATCCTGACTATCGTTCTTCTACAACTATGAGGAAACAAACTACTTGCTTGAAACTTTGGCTAAATGAATTTACATCCAGTATCCTGATTTGTACTGTAAGACTGGATTCTTACTCATTTCAGTATTCTGAAACGGATTGTGTTTGACTTTAGCATCACTTTAGCGTACAACAGGTTAATATGTCAATACATAAAGATACCAGTAGTTCTAAATTAAATCTTGATTGCGTTACTATTCAGCAAACGAATAGGAAATTAATCCAATAATATTTTGGTTGAATGATGGATCAGAAACTGTATTGTTTCATTGATTGAATTGTACGGATGCTTGACTGATCTATTAATAGCAAAAAATTTTGAACCTCACTTTTAAAAATGATTGTCAGTTATGTTTAGATGCAATTACAAATCATATGTTTACATTAATTCATAGCCGAACGAATTGGATGAAGGGTAAAGTTCATCAGTGTCATTAGACAGTACTCAATTCATATTCACGATCCAGCCATCAAAATGTGGGTTTAAATAGAAAAAACAAAATCCAAAATTGCTCAAAGGAATGTGGAATTGCCCTTTCTCAAGGACCGTGGCCGTTTTTTTTTTTTTTTTTTTTTCGTTGCTTAAAAACTAATCTTTTCCGAGCCATTGCAATAATAATGACTTTACTAAAGAATAACAACAAAAACGAATTTGGATTGCTTAATAGATACATGCAGACATGTGTAGCTTTTGATTCTCATTAAGTGTATAATATGTTTTCACTGTCCCAGTTTACAGGCAACACAAGAAAAACACTCATAAAACCACTTTTGCCTGCGGCCTGACTCGAACCGTGGAACCGCGAGACACCGCACTAGCTTCCGGGATCAGCATGGCACCCGCGAATCTGAGCCACTTACAGTAACATTCTTTCTGGATTACCAGAGAGGTAACAACAACTTATAACGAGACTGGCATTATCTTTCCTCCTTCCTCAAATTTCCTGTTTCTTTCTTGCAATTTCAGATTTCGGAAACAAGGTTATCATGTCGTTATATTGAGGATATACATCAATTATATCATTACTGATCACTAGTAGGAGCAGCATTTTGTCAAATACGGAACCTCTCATTAGCATGTTATTCGTCAATGATGATTTTTTGTTTTCGTAAGAATAACTACTCACATTTTCAATTCTGGTTTGCTTGCTAATACCAGGAACGTTAGCTACAAAAACCGCACATTAGTTTGATTTAGGTCCTTGTTTATTTTTAAACAGCCATCATTGCCCCAATTATCAATCTCCCGCCTTTGCACTAGAAAAAAATTGGTTAAGTTGAGTGGCACAAATCGTAATGGTTAAATTAAATTTATTGGAAAACTGGCTTTCAGTTCCTACTCACGCATCATGCGTTGACACTTTCTCATTTCAGCCAAACATTAATTTTATGATTCATTTCCACTGTTCCAATTGACCACGAAATATATATAAACTTACTTATATGATATGTATTTTGCAACAAGTGAAAAGGAGATAAAGAATGAAAAAATATAAAAATAACAGCACCTGGGCTTGAACCGAGAACCAGCACTTTGACAGCCCAGCGCGTTACCACTAGGGACACCTGGACTCATAGAATCCAGTGCCTCATAAATTATATGACCAAAGAAAAAAATATATATATAGATACAACAATCCGTGATTGAATAGTAATCTGTATACAGAATCGAACTGTTTGCAAGAGAAGTAATCAGTTAAATGAAAATATTTCTAGATGAGACTGGAACATAAATAATTTTTCATTTCGCCTATGTGTGTGTCCAGCTATGAGACACTATTTCTGGTATATGGAAATTGCTACAGCGCTGCGACTACTAGGCAGAACATCGTGGCAACATCGCAGAAAGTAAATATGGCAACGCTTACCAGAAAAAGTCTTAAGTTTCCTACTTGCTTCGGCAAGGAAGAATACCTTTATAACACGTAAATAATGCACGTAATAATTTAACACGAGCAGCACATTTGGCAAAAGTTTTTGTTGGTTTCAGAATTATCCAACTTACAGCTGGCAATTGAAAATACGGTGGGAATCCATGTTAACTGCATGAGGGCAATACAAAAAGTAACGTCTCCCAAGCATTCATAGATAAAGAATCAAATTAATTTATTTACAGTTTTAGAGGTTGAACAAATATCTATTTTTCTACATCATTACCATTTCGGAACACACGTTGGTCGTTGCTGTAAATGACAATGGTTCGAATCCAAGTTCGGCCATGCATATTTGTGGTTTCCAAGGTTTTACCCAAATCACTCCATATGAATACCGGAATAGGTTCTTTACAAGGGCATGGCCGAAATCCTTGCCACTACTCCTATCCAGCCAATAATCACCTCTATGTCGACGAGGCGTAAAATCATAAGAGTTTTTTAAATTTATTGAGGAGGTCGCAGCTGGCTTGAAATCGATTAACAATACCTTCTCCCTATCCTTATTTTTTTGTTTATTGCTTTACGTTTCATCGATGTTGAAGTTATTACAGTAGGGAACGGCCATGGCCTTCTATAAGAATCGTCCCAGCATTTGCCTGGAGCCAGAACGTTACCGCTCACTACGCCACGCTCGGTCTTCCGGTCTTTAGACATCATCAACCTTACTTTACCGGTAGACTGTGTTTGTTTGAATCCTTGAGACCTAGGCGATTATGGAGTCGATTATGACGGGTGACAAAACTTGAGCGTTCCACTTTATACCGGAGACTAAAGAACAATCACGCGAACGGCGACATCCTCATTCGCCAAATGCTTGTATTTATTTATGTTATTCCAAACAAAGAATAACGCAGGTAATTTCACGCCTTGTTAAGTAATGAGCATTTAGACCCAGTATTTAATAAATCCCAATGCTGTAAAGATCATGAAGTAATAGTGTCAACAACTAACAGCATTGTAGAAAACGGGAAAAACGGTCATTTAAGAACTCCCTGTCTTTAAGCCCGATTCTCAATTAACTTTAATTACTTATACCAGTTATAAAAGAATTTATTTTTGTCCTACGATAATAATCTGGTGTAACTTTTTTAGTGACAATGGTCGTTTAATTTGTTGCGGTGCTAATATTTAGTTCAGCGCGATTAACTCTCATTTATTTATATAGTGCATAATCATTATCGTCCACCTACAAAGAGAGCAATAATTCCTCTTGTAAATTATTTCTTTCTGAAACGCGATGATCGTTCTACTGTGAAATAAATATATTGGAAACATGTGTGTTGTTTGAAAAGGGACAGATGATATGATTTCGGCGCGGCTTGAAACCCGTGTAGATTTTCGTCAGTTCTGCTGCCGCAAATCTTTCATGCTTACGTCGGCTATTAGTTACGAAACATTGGGTAGTTTCGCAGATGTTTATCTTATTTCCTGACGCAGTTAGGAAAGAATCATGGATACCTTATACTAATAAGCAATGTGCAGTTTCGGTACGCTTAAAAATAAAATACAAGTAAAGATAGATTTCTAAATTAAAAAAAAATAAAAATAATAAGAACTACTTGGATTTGAACTCGGAACCGCTCGCTCAGCAACCCAGAACGCTAACCATAGGACCACTGCAAGCTCGGTGCTACTTTCCACGAATAGGCGTATACAACGCAGCGTAGGAAGACTGTTTCATTCATTCCATCTTGGAGAGAGACAACTTCCGAAATAATTTCTTGTTTCTGTAGTTTCGTAGTACTAAAAATTCTACCTCATGGAACATGATTATCCCTTGGTTTGTGGACTGACCAGATATACGAGTGAAATATTATCCGAAGGAATTATCAAAATGAGTATAACAATCTTATCGTTATAGTTTTATGCTAATCAACCGTAGTAATATACAGCATTGAGCCTGTTTCCTGCCTCACTTTAATGCAATCCCGTTAATTAGAACTTTTGGCAAACGTTTCAAGATCTGAATTTTGGTAAAGTATTATAGAAATGTAATGGTAGGATGATGAACTGTTCAGCCAATAAGAATCGTCAGTGGGAGGAGCTTAATTCCTACCTGTTGGCCAATTGTTTCCTGCATTGACTTAAGGAAATGAAAAATCTGCAGTATAGATGGCTCTGAATAAAATATCCACCAATGAAATTGCGAGGAGGCGGAGCCAGTATTGCGTTCCTGTTGCCTGGGATGACATTGATGCCAGATTGTGCAAAATAAGAGTGATAGAATTTTTCACCGCCGGCCAGAAATAATGTCAAAGACTGTACATCCGAGGGCTTGTCGGATCTGCTTCCAGCCGGACCTGTACCAGCGCCACAGTTCTCGCGTGGCCGGAGGTTGAACTACGGCCGGGCCTGCAACGCGGAGCTGGAAAGCAATTTTTCATTACAGTTGCGATTTGAAATCTGTGTTCTGAAGAGTTTAATGCCATTTACTGTACATTTGGATTACAGTTCTATTTAAAGATGAGATTATAAATGAAAAACTATTTCTTAATGTGTGACTACTAGTAGATAATTACAATAACTATTAAATGTCAATGAGCAGCTAAAACCTGGTAGTATTTTTTTATTGGTCGGGTTCATACTTCTAATGTGAGGAGTGTTTTACGTGAAAAATAAGAATGGACTTATAATTTAACTTGTAATTTTTAATGCGTTGTAGTATTATAAACTTTTAACGTTCAGTTTGATTAATCACAAAGTCTCTAGAATTTTTAACTTTCTCAATTCTGATGGCTTAAGGACAAATCAGAAAATACATTTAACATCTCTTTATTGCAGCAACACGGTTCATAGGATTTCCAGAGAACATTATACATATCTATACTAATATTATAAATGGGAAAGTAACTGTCTGTCTTTATGTCTGTTTGTTACGTTTCTTGGGCTAAACGGATATTCCGATCGTGATGAAATTTGACAGGGAGATTCTGTTTGACATTAGGATCGAGATGGGATACTATATTATGTATAGTTATGAGCATATTGTCATTAAATTATGAAAACTATCTGAACTGTGAAAGACAAAGGCATAATATCTATTTGTATTTATAATGAGCAGCTATATGCCGCAATGGTAGGATATGCTAGTGGTAACGAGCTTGCTTCTTATGAAAACTATTGCGTGTCTTCGGGTTCAAATCCCACTGGGTGCCAATGTTTTCATGAACTGTTTTTCATAGTTTGAGCGAAGCCTAGGATTTTATTGTAAGGATACCATGTTCTGGCAAATCTTTGGCGGTAGAATAGTGCCCTAAGCGTTTACTTTATTAACGTTGTACTGGTTCCACAGGTAGTTTTTGTGTGATCTCAACTAATAATATTATATATGCGAAAGTTAGTCTCCATCTTTTTTTTTACGCTTTGACGACTATATGTGTATACCGATGACAAGGAAATACTTTGTATATTTAGGAACGAAATAGCATTCTTTTTTTCCTGAAATGAATAACAGTTTTAGTCATGAGACAGGTTCGAAGGTAGAATGGTATATCGCTGCCGTTCCCGTCATATTATGCCGACTTAGTGTTGTTTGGGACAACTTAGATAATTTTCAGCTTTGTGCATACAATTCTAGCAATCAAATTCTAAATCCACGCGTACGAGGCGCGGGTAACAGTATATATCAGTATGAATACGAGCGACTCTGCTGGCCGCTTTTAAAGCAATATTTTATAATCCGACATTGGAGGAAAAAAAAAAAATACCTCACATCCAGCCGTTTCAAGAACATCTAACAATGGCTCAAACAATCGGTTATTATTACTAAGAATTAAATCTTGCTTAAAAATACTTTCAACTAAATTGGAAATATTAGTAAATAAAATTACAAAGAAATTAAATGTTTTTCAAATTGCACAAAATAAAATAAAGATTTTGAAAGCACCAAAAATACGTTAAGGTAGCTGGCAAAATATAAATATTACTGTTTAATTCAAATGCATTGTATCGCACTCGAATTGGCACTCACGACAACTTTTTATTCACACAATCAAAACAGTTTCACATAGTATCTAGAGCAAAACACTATACATAATATAAGAACAAATCTCACGTAATTTCTCACAATTTGAAATAAGTTATACTTGCAATTTTGTTTTTTGTTCACTTATAATAAACGGTTTCCTTAGCTGGTATATTGTGGAAAGGCAATATTTTATCTCAAAATTTTGTCTTGAATAATTTCATTTTTAGTAAAAAATAAATAAATAAAAATAAAACGAATAGTTAACAAAGAATTTCGATTTTTTAAAAAAATTTTTAGTAATACTTAAATATTATTAAGAAATGATTTCATTTTATTCTTATAGAAGCCCACAGAAATTTTACATTTACTTCTATCATTATCAAATCCGATTATGCTGTGATTTTATAATATTACATACAATTGTGAGTTTCAGACAAAAATAAAACAAAATTATCAGACTTAATATTCTTTCATTTCATAAATTAATGGATGAACACGATATAACTCATACTGCAGTTCTCCTTGGTCGGATTTGTATCCACCACATGCTCGATTGTAGGTTTGGACCCAAACAGGTCCGCCGGACACGTATTTGGATGTAGGTCCGTACTCATCCAGTTCCGCCATACACTACGCCCGCCCGATTGTAGAGCCGGACCCATACAGGTCCGCGGACACGGAACCTGGATGCAGGTCCGCAGCACTGGATGTACATCCGGACCCGACTCCTTTAAAATTTCGGACCTGCCCATCTCTAGTTTATTCAGAATGTTCGATAATACTTTCACATACATGCGTAAATGCATCTGTCTGCTTATTACAACAAATGTTATTTGCTGTTACTGAATAATATGGTACTTAGTGTTGCTTAAATCTGTCTATCGTTATACTAAGTATATGATGAAGCTTGAACCCATACGTTAAACGAGATTAAATATTACCTACGTGAATATACTGTACAACTGCACACTAAATATTGCGCACCCTGCGAAAAATTTTTGTTCAAGAATCTCTGCAAAACAAACAATCCTACATTGTCAAAATTTTTCACAACAATCAATCAATGCAAAATATTAATTAAAATAAGCTTGAATTGATTTTAAATGATGCAAAAAATTACTGATTACTGATTATAATTACGTCACTTAAATGAATGACCAAAAAACCTACGAAATAACGTCACAAAAGTGCCGCGATATTTTGTAAGATTACTAGAATGAGCGACATATTGCAAGCGGAGACGCACGAGAATCCACTACACCTGGAAACGCTTGCAACACGCCGTGCCTCCGGGTTTGAACGAATTGAGGATCTTGGGCATGCCCCTGATGCATGCCTTCCGAGCCTCTCCCCCGTGCAATATGACGCATGCCTCTGACGACCAAAAGTTGAACAAGTGTGGACATAGCTTATCTCACACAATGATAGTAGGCATCTTGATTAAGGTCCATTGAGCTGACCTCACCACCTGGAAATATAGTGCCGAGAATAAGTAACCACACCGGCATTTGCCTGGAGTGATTTGGGAAACCATGAAAAACCCAAATCTGGATGCCTGGACGGGGATACGAACCTCCGTCTTCCCGAATGCGAGGTCAGAACAATACCACTCACCCACCCAACACCACCTAGAGAATGGTATTGACCCACCACGCATTGTTTTGCCACTCGAGACATGCTAACAAAACTGTTTGTACTTGCAATACACTCTCAGAGATTTTAAGCCTAGGATGGTTGCCTTCGTACAGTGTCAAGCAGCCATCAGACAAAAAACGCAGCGCTACCCTACGGGCGCTTCTTACATTAATACTATGCGCATGGCGCGTTTTCTAGACCTTTGACTTTCATTGGATGTGGACTTTACAGGAAGCCATTATTTACATACAAAGGTGTTACGGAAACCAACATTAGACGGAAACAATCTTAAACACTTTTGTATTCATACTAGCTGGTACCCACGACTTCGTTCGTGTTTGTAAAGAATTTGTATTGACAGCTACCGACATCTAACAACCATAGTGCACGACAGGAGATACGATTCTACTACGATACACAAACACCAATGCTCTATGTTATGTAGTTTTGGCAGAAAAGTGACATTTGCGGAGGCACATGTCTTTCGTCGAAATACGAATATATCCTTGACCGGCCACTTTCAACCACCATATCTCCCACACTACCACAATTACTGAAATTCTGCCGATGTTGTGATCGAAAGGCGACTCTGTGTTACTACCACACACAAACGCCAGTGATCTGCGATAGATAGTTTTAGCCGAAAAGTGATACGCCATGACACATGCGTCTTTGGCAGAAATATGAAATTGCTGCAGGTCGACCACTTTCAATCCCCATATCTCCCACACCCCCATAGCTACCGCCTTCTAACAACCATAGTGCATGACAGGAGACACGATTCTACTACCACACACAAACACCAATGGTCTATGCTATGTAGTTGTGGCAGGAAAGAGAAGTATAAGAAGACACAAATTTTTGATCGAAATATGAAAACGCCATGCATTGGCCAACTTTAATCATCATATCTCCCACATCCCCACAGCTATCGTTATTCGGCCAACGTTGTGCACGACAGGAAACTCCATGTTACTTCCACACACAAAGACCGGTGATCTGTGTTTGGTAGTGGTGGTTGAAAAGTGAAATATATGAAAACACACGTCTATTTTTATATATACCAATTATGAAGCAGCAATCCTGGCAAATCCAGTGAGTTAAAAAATTCTGGTGGATAGTTGACGACATCATCTTGGTTAGTTGCGCAATCAACTGATTTGTATATCCTTAATTCACCGGAAATTTCATTTTGAATTTCGAAATTTATTTAATTAACGTCCGTGTTTTTGTCTCTGTAATATAGTTCGGTCGTTCAACCAAAAAAATTGACAGGAAATGTAATGCAGCCACTCAAAACGTTTACAGGGATTTTGTCATTACCAATGCCAATGAGTTGTTTTGAAACCATTTCTTCCGATCAATCATTTTGCAATTCCAAAGATAATCATAAAGCGCCTTTGTTTTGTTTTGATTGACTGGCAGTAATATTATTTTCGTTGATGACACTCAAACCTTTTTTTTCCTTCGAACTTTATTTTGGGCAGGCATAGATTAATATCCATACAGTCTAATCAACTTGAAGGCATACCAGAGCTAATCCTAACACGCCTTTGTTTTGTTTTATTTTGATTGGCTGGTTTGTATGGGAAAAGAAAGGTGTTGATTTTACTATTTTCCTCGCAATTTTTACGTTTTTTCTCTCCATAAGAACCTTCCTTGTGGATTAACGAAAATATGAAGGAAAAAATAATTTATCGAATTGGTCGAGCCGTTCTCCAGTTTTGCACTTAGCAACACATTTGGCGATTCATTTTTATTTATATAGAAGATTTTAAAAGTTAGAAAGTATTATTAGTCGCAACCAATTCAATCACCATGAATTCTACCCGAACATAGTTTAAAACGAATGGAACCCATCACCACAAGGCTTACCAGAACATTGCATTCTTAAAATAATAGGATAAGTGTGTCTCGATCGTCAGACGATAATGCATATCGCTTCTCAACTAAAATACCAGTAATCGATTTTGCTTTTTAGGTATTCATAATATTCAATCCTTCTAAACTGATGCATTCTATTTTCATAGTCGAAACTTTCGTGGTAGGCGGCATGGGTATACATGTAAACACACTGAACAAATAAACACACAAATGGTTTTCGAGAGAACGAAAATTTAAAAGCAACCAAGAAAATGCCACGCATGGAGGAAATAATGATAACACGTACGTCAGTGATATTATTTTCGCTGATCACACACAGGCATAGATTAATATCCATAGAGCCTAATCAACTTGAAGTCATACCAAAGATAATCCTAACGCGCCTTTGTTTTGTTTTGATTGAGGGAAAAGAAAAGTGTTGTTTTTACTATTTTCCTTCCAGTTTTTGCGTTTTTTCTCTCCATAAGAACCTTCCTTGTGCCTTAACGAAGATATAAAAAAAAGAATTAGCCGAATTGGTCCAGGCGTTGTTGAGTTATGCGCTTAACAACACATTTTGCGATTCATTTTTATATTATAGATTACTGTAAAAAATGTGCGCATTCCGGCCAGGGCCGCATTTAAGCATAGGCTTCCTAGCCTGTAACCTAGGGGCCCGCACCACAAAGAAGGGGCCCTCACCACAAAGTGGGGGCCCGCACCACAACCCCGGGCCCCCGCCAAGGCCAGTAGTAGAGCTAAAAAAAAAAGGTCACTTATAAATTTTGTGGGCCGAATTCAAATTTAAGCATCCACAGCCGCGGCAGCCCCTGGTCGGAGAGGCCCCGCCTATTCCACTGCTGCCGACAGGGGGATCCGCACCACATGTATAGCCTAGGAGCCCTCAACGCCTAAATGTGGCCCTGATTCCGGCGGGGGCCAAGGGTTTCGCTGGCTCCGTCTCTCGCATGCTGCAGATGGCGGATTTTGTAAATTGGCTCAATGGGAAAACACCAGCAGCAAAGAACAGCTTCAGACCTTCACATTGTAAATGCTGTTTAGGTTTCCCAACTGGGTATGTCTACGATGGTTGATAAACGGTATATTTTCCCAGACGGGATAGATACCCTATCGTGGTGGCACAAGTCTGTAGCTGGATTAATGTATGTAAATAATTGTTCGAATGTGTAAATAATGTGTGAGTGAAGAAGAAACATGCTCTTTATCCGTGTATCTAGCTTGTAAATATGTAGGCTACAGTACATTGCATTTTAATTATGTTTGATTGCTGCAATATCTGAATACCGTATGTAGATATTTTACATAATTAGTTCACAAAAATCTTTTTGATGTACATAATCTTAAAATACGTTTGTTGTGATAAATAGTTTATGTATATAATAAAAAATTCTGTTGTAATTAGTTGATATTTATGATGTAAATACTTTTAAAAAATTAATACACAAAAATGTGCATGCTAGTTAATTCCCTTGTATGCAGTACATATTTTGGTTTATATACAGTCCACAGAATAAGTTTACAGAAAATCAGTGTTGTACAGGTTACCTGTGCGAATAACATATTTGGTTAGAATTAGGAACAATAGGCTGCTAGTATACAGAAAATCTATACATAATGTTCATGACTGTGTGAACAAATTTATCTTTGCAGAGTGAACAAATGTCCTTTGAAGACAAAGCATTGTAAACAGGATAAGGAAAAAAAATTTGGTTTATGTAATCAAAAAAATACACTGTCAGATAAAAAAGTTTATTTATTAAAAAACAAAACGTGCGTTCTTATATTTTAAACAACACTTTTTGATGTACCCATGAGTCATGTAATTTATAAAAACCCAACCATTTCAGCAAGATTATATTTTCCCGTCTCTTTACCACGCGTTCAACCAAAAATTTAATTTAATTGTAATGGAGCACACGCTCCGGTGGCAATTTCCCTACACACCCAACTTCCCCCTATCCTACACTAACCTACATTTGCCCTCTACAAATATTAACTTTAAATTCTTTTAACGTTTTCGGTAGGTTATTCATCATTCCCCTTGGTAACTCATTCCAATCCCTGACACCCTTACCTAAAAAAGAAAATCTTCCCACACCCTTGTGCCTGAAATCGAGTGCCAGCTTGTGGTCATGGTCATCTTTTCCCTTCCATGAACTACTTTTCATACCTACTGCAATATCTTTCCATGCCTCATCGCCAGTATACGCCCTGTACACTCCTATGACCCTCCTCATCCTCCTCCTGTCTTGCAATGAATCCCAATCCAGCTCCTTTATCATATCTGTCACTGATTGCATTCTGCGATAATTTCCAGAAACAAATCTAGCAGCCCTTTTTTGCACCCTCTCCAACTCCTGTATGTGATACGTAAAATGAGGGTCCCATACTACACTACCATATTCGAGCAATGGTCTTACCAAAGTTTTGTAACCCAATTCCTTTACTTCTCTCGTGCATCCTCTCGTCACTCTTTCCAACAAGTGCAGAGTTTTGAAACCTTTTCCTACCACCTGTCCAATGTGTCCTGCCCAGTTAAGCTTGTTATCAAATGTAATGCCAAGATATTTACATTTCAAGTCTTCAGTAAGCAATTCTTTCCCCACCTTATATTCATAATTAACCTTTTTTTTATTTGTGTATCTAATTAGCTGACTCTTCTTTGCATTTATCTTCATCCCATGTTTACCAACCCAACTAGATATCCTGTCCAGATCACCCTGCAACTGTTTACAGGTAAGCTTCGTTAGTTGTAATTCATGCTGATAAAATGCTTCTGCAATATCTTTACATTCATAGTCTTTGATTAAATAAGTTACAGAGGTTTTTAATTTCACTTTACTGATTGTTAACACTTTAGTTGAAAAATTCGGCATGTAGCCTTTCTCAAACTTTTCTTTAAATCTATTGATTCTGGCATGGTAACCAACTTTGATTTTTGCTGGAATGGTAAGCTTAATATGACTGTATACTGTTGAAAGTAGTTAGTTGTCTTTAACGTCACACGGTTTCATCTTAATGGTGCTTTGCCAACAGTTGTTGTAATTGGAAATTATCTGAGTAAGAAATTCAATCTACCGATGTGGACCACGAATGCTGAATTCTTGTCCCATTGCATTCTTGATAGTTCTGTTCAACTATTTTAATGCTGTAATATGAGTGCAAGTTGAATAGTGATTAATACCATTGTCAGTAGTGAGCATTTTAAAAACTGAATTGTAAAACTCCTTTCTGTTGTCAGTCTGTAAATATTTAGTAAATATTTAAAAACACAACCACCATACATTGCCCATATAAAATTTGAAGATGTATCAATCACCATTAGTATATAGTTGTAGCCGCTGTTTTTGCTGGAATATGGGATCATTTCAACGATATCAGCTTGCCACAGATGGTTCTTTGATTATTATACGTTGTCTCGGAAAATTACTTCTAGCTGGTCTATGTAGTTCTGCTACAACTTGATCCAAGTTACAGTATAGTATCTGCTTCAAGAAGTTCAATCACCGATAAAATTTGTTTGGAGTGCGTGGTATGTCCTGTTGATGTAGATGGGATGTGTAACTTTAGTCTTTCAACGCGTTCATTAGGTTCGTCCCAATCAGTGGTGGATCCAGAGGGGGCTAGGGGGTTCAAGGCCCCCCCCCAGGTATCTAGGTCCACCCCCCCCAAATCATAAAGCCTACCCCTGCCCAACTCAAGCCCCACCCCCCCAACGAAATCCCCCAAACCAAAATCCACTCAAGCCCACCCCAAACCAAAATCCAGTCAAGCCCCTCCCAAACCAAAATCCGGGATCCGCCACTGGTCCCAATACATATATTCATTCCTTCATGGGGAGAAGGTCAGAACCCGACTAACAATCAAATTAAGAGATTATGTTTTTATTCT
>JARYHS010003820.1:0-10031 GCA_031002005.1 Vandiemenella viatica
TCTTGAAGAAGTATATTTCATTGAAAAAAGAAAGTTGAATACAAAAGAATCGAGCAGCAGACCTCGGTGAATATTCAAAAAAAGCTTATTTTCCACTGATATCCTGCTTGCTCAAAGACATTATATCAAGCATTCATTTTTTTTTCCTTTTTGGTTATGCTTTTACGCCTTGTCGACATCGAGTGATTAGAGGCGGGAAGAGTAGTGGCAAGGATTTCGCCGATGGCCTTTTCAAGGAACCATTCCGGTATTCACATAGAGTGATTTGGAGAAACCATGGAAACAAGTCCGGATGGTCGCACGAGGATTCGAACCTGCGTCCTCCCGAATGAGAGGCTACGCGTTAGCTCTTATCCATTATGCTCGATTATTCATAAACTGTCAAAGAATCTAGAAAAATGCGTGTGCCGAATGTGATGGTGTAAAAAATAGATGTTCGTGATAAATTATTACGTGCATTATTTAGGGTTATAAAGGTATTCTTCTTGGCCGAAGGAAACAGGAAAGTTCACACTTATTTCCTCTTGCAACGCTGCCAAACTGCTTCCTCCAACGTTGTCACGATTTCTGACTTCTGGTGGTGCTGCGTCAATTTCCTACCCAAGGAATCGTGTCTCATAGGTAGACGGTATCAAAAGAACAGACACATTGCCGAAAGAGAAAATTATATTTCTTACCCTTTTGATCTACTGATTATTTCTGTTATATCAGTTTGATTCTGTATATAGATCCTCATTACCTATTCATTTCACAAAATTTTATGTCTTTATATAGCTTCACTTCCGTTATATGATGGACGAGGCATGGGTCCACACGGAGTTGAGTAGCTGAATGGTTGCGCACTGGTTTCTCGCACATATATTTTCATTTACGATTTTTAACTTTGTTTTAAGTAAATTTTTTAAATAATTTTACGGATGTCATCATAGACCAAATACGAAAAATATTGAAAAAGTGAATCTAATGGCTGAGCGTTAACGCTATGGCTCCGCATTCGGGAGGGCGCGTGTTTGACTCCCCATCCGGCTATCCATATTTGGGTTTTCCTTCGTTTCTCCAAATCACTCCGGGTGAATGGCAGGATTATTTCTTCGAAAATCCATGGTCCGAATTCCTTCCCGTTCCTTGTCTCCGGTGCGAACTCGTTGTAGTCCACTTAACGTCGTCAGACGATGCGATTTTGACGAGGTTGAAGCCTTAGAAGATTTCTTTCAGTGTTGCCAAAGGGTGTACCTAGTGACAGAAAAAAAATGGACATCAATAATCATTATCACTATTAGTCAGTTCAATCATTTTCTGATGTGGCCTCTTAAAGTCATGATTTCAGTTATAAATTGAGCAGTCTTCCTCCAGGTCGCACTATCTTGGGTGATCCTCTGCCAGTTAACTCCAACAACCCTGCGTATGTCCTTATCCCATCGGTCTGATATCAATAATAGCTTGCATTAAAAACAGCTTGTTTAAGCGTTGGTGCATTGGAAAAATAAAACTAAAAGAATCGTATACCGCAGATTATATCTAAACAACAATAATTTGAAAGATCAAATATCAAACAATCTCTGACTAACAATAATACAGTTAGCATCCAGAAAATCTTGCTATCGCAGCACGGATCGATCACAGTGCGTCGCGGTAGAAAACCTGATAAGTGAAATAATTTTAATTACCGAAATGTATCGTCATAGAAGAATGCGCACATCGTCACATTCATGCGGAAAGGTATGAAAAAAAAAAAAAAAGTCTCATCTGTTAGTGGCGAGAATAGTTGAGGAACGAAGATTAAAATATGTAAAGCAGACCGCGTTGTTATAATAAGTTTGCGGAGACGAAGTGATTAGATCGCGACAAAACTATATAGAGGATTGCATGCAACCCATTGGAAGACAGATAACAAAAGGAGAAAGTCATTTATTTTAAAGTGAAATTACAAGAATTCATCCTCGATTCCGAAGGCTTCCACTCCTGCTAAGGTAAAAAGTTTGTTCATTCATAATTTGGGACAACCTGTTTGATTTAAAGAGTTATTTCCAGGTTTTACAGTACTTAGTACTATTTGTTTCAGCGAATACCAAACTGCTAATTTCAGCGATAAGAATGAAGGTGTGTCACAATTCGTAATTAGGACAGTCCTGTATTTGTAATGTCCAAGAGTCTTTTCAACTAGTAACTTATCCCGAGGAATGATTAATGCTAGGTCACTAGCTAATCTTTCCGTTTGCGGAAATATGAACTTCCTTCTTCCCCGTTTCTATAAATAGCTTGTTTTCACTTTCCTGATACTATGCTACCAGACATAAGTCCACGTTACTTCACTCAAATATTCAACTCCATTTTTGAATGAGAAACAAGTGCTGGAATGTTTATCAGTCGTCACCTATTTTAATGCTTATTGTCGAGATTGTGTATAAAATAAGCCCATAAATTCCACACAAATATTATTTCTGTCTGAGAATGTAAGAAAGATACTGAAAATTATTTGAAGCAAGACTCAAATGTGAGTACTACACTGTAACCGAGCAAAAAATAGACTCAATCAAGCTACGACAGGTTGGCTGCAACGTTACGATGTAATAAACCGAAGAGTAAAAGTTTGTAGTAGTTGTCAATATACACCGATAAGGCATGGTCTCTATCTCTGGCAAACCACATATTGGAAGGAACCACGCAACAGAGTTCTCTAAACAGAAAAATATCGAAGTCTAGGCTTATATCTCTGTATCTCTTTCGGCGGGCTAGCAGGAATGGAAATACAATCAAAAATGAGTAATTTTCTCGATTATCAATAAGATCCTAATATTGATAGTTTTAGAGGATTAACAGAAAACAGGTTTTTGGGTAGAGGTTAAGCTTCTTGGAATATGCTCTGTAGTCTGTTGCTCGAATCCTTTGTATTGAACCTTCCATTTTTCAGTTAAATATACTTCTTAAAGAACACACATTTGCTGCGGTCTATATTACTGTAAACGTATTTATGTGAGGAACCGTTGGTAATGACTAATGACAAGTATATATTTTCAACAATATACATTAACCAAAATGTTAAAGGAAAAAAAATGAATATGTGCAGATTCGAACTCGGTACCACCCGATCGCTCCCACCAGACTACGGATCTCTTCTCTATCATCTGAAGGTTTCTTTGGAATATATGCCTCTCCTGAAAATCATGTGTCTTGTTCTTTCTCAAATAACCGTATAACGGGTACCATATATACAGGTAGTTTAAAAGTTAATTTTTTTTTCATTCGTTTTCTAGTCCGAGAGTGATACGGCGGCAAAACTATTGACTCAGTTTTAAGTGATTCTCTGTATATGATTTCATTTGATAAAAACAAGAATTATATTGAGACTGTAACAGCCCACCTGTCTAACACTACATTGGAAGAAGAAGAACAGAACAAGAATGATCTCAAAATCAGGGAAGCTTCAAGATGTGAAACTTTTTAGTAACACACACCAACTCATATGTGACGTCGACGTCGAGGTCATTAGAGGCGGGAAAGTACTTATTGCAAGGAAGAAATTCGCTCATTTCCTTTTCATTAAACCATACCGACATTCACCTGGAGTGTTTTGGTGAAACCATGGATAACCGAAATCTCGATGACCGAACAGGGATTGGAATCTGCGTCCTCCCGAATGTAAGGCCAGAACGTTACTACTCATCTCTCCGACATTGCAAAATACCGTCAAATAATTGTGGAGGATAATTTCTGGTGGTATAAAATATGCTTGGCTAAAGAAGGTTTTAAAATAGACTACAAGCCACGTTTTAAAATTTTTAACGGAACACTGCAACTGTAAGTAGGAATGTAAACAGTTTTACTGCTTAAGTCTCTGAGATTAACCGTCGTAGTTGCACCGCGAAAAATCCACATAACAGAAATGAGATTACAGCTACTGAGAAATCATTCAGAATTATTGAGTATATAATATAACTATGCAAACATCGGAAAATGATTATTAATCATATTACGTAGTCATCATCATGTTGCTGCAGTAACTACAAAATTCAATCGTTTGTCCTCGGTTATCAAATTTTTCACTACTCTGTAGCTTCTAGTTTTATTCCAAACTAGCGCAGAGACATAATGATGTTACTTTCAGCAATAGTATCATAACAAATACACAGTTACAAGAGATTAAACACTGTGAGCTGTTAAAGCAGCTAGAATGTCGTCGCAGAAGACGAATTTCGGACGAGGAAACACTGAGCGGTTTAATGCTCTATGTAAACAACAAAATATCTGCTTTCGATCACAATTTCAATTTCACACACCACTTGTGGAGAGTAAGAAGGATACATTATAAAATTGTTTTACAGTTTATTCCTTCATCTGACACGTAATCTTTACTGGATTGCACAATATTTCTTTTTCTATCCAAAACTTCAAATAAAGCAAGAATCATTGTTTTAGCAAGTTCTTTTAGCATTGTTTATTTATTTATTTACCTTTGGACGAAATCTTATTGTAATTTGGTAACTGACAAAAATTTGCTCCGGATGAATTGAACGTAAGATTCGTATACAAGCGCTCTTCTTTTTTCCAAATGTTTGTTGGTTAATATGACTACGGTGTATTAAATTTCGATCTTCTGAGATAGTGAAAACCAAATCTTTTGTGGTTAGATTAGGTAAATGAATACCAATCAATAATTTAGTTCCAGTGTGAAGCGTACTTTTTTCAGTGTTTCAAATAAATATAAAACAGATGATCACTGACATTACAAACATTTACAAGCTGATTTTTATGAAGAGTTTAAAAGTTTTACAAATTCCAGAGTTATGAAATTAATTCGGCTTTTAATTCAAGCTTTAACGATACATCACCATACACAGGATTCAGTATATCAAAATCTATAGATACAAAGATGTATTAATTGTATTACATTCAACAACTGCTAAGCAGACGTGTTTGAAATTGTATCAAAACATTTCCTAGCATTCCTCAATTAAAAGACTGAGTTATGCCTTCCATGGAATCATTCTGTGTTTTTATGGTTCTATTATCATAAAAAAAATTCAGAGATCCACTTGCAAACCAAATACAGGAATGAAAATCCGAATGTAGTAGGTGATTCATAACTTTTTGCATCGAAATTAGATAGTAACAATTTTGAATTCACGGTACAGCTATCGAGACTTCGGTTTTCGTAGAGTTCCCAGAATGACTTTAGTGAACGTGGAATCGATCCTACTTAAATAGTGAGACCTAAATTTGTTCTTACACAGTTAATATTTCCCGTGTCATTACAAAAGATATATTAAAGACTCAACTGAAAAGATAACGACAAAAAGGAATTTGGATTATTTGATCTATCCAGGCAACAAATCTTTTATTTTTACATCCCAATCAGTGAATCATGTGCTATTAGTCTCCTGACATACAGGAAACACGAGGGGAACGTAACACTTCATTAAACCACTCGTGCCCGAAGCCCGACTCGAACCGCGTACCTTTCTTCCGCGAGACAGGGCGCTTCCTAGCCACTAATCTTCCTGCTCGGCATCGGCCAATCTGAGCGACCCACAGCGTTAGAGATTTACCAGCTCATAACTACTCGTTCGGCAACATTTTTCCGCGTTGCAGAACTGTCCTGTTACTTCCTTGAAGCATTAAATTCAATAAACAACACGTTAAAAAAATATGTTTGCTGTACATCATTAAACTAGGCGTTAGAATCAACTTGTTATATTTCACCCATTCACTATTGATGTTTAGTTGTTTTAATTTTTTTATCTTTTGCTCCGGATTATAGTTTTATTTTTTTACTTCAGTGAGAATTTTTTACCGTCTACCTGCGGGAGGAGTAGGAGTAATATTAGCATTAGATCGGACTAAGAGGTTGGCCTACAAGAATAAGTTGATGCCACAAATAGAGTATAATACATGATATACATCATTAACTCCACTCGTGACCATCAATAGTCGCACAATATTGTTAATTACGGAAGCTTTCAGTCCATCATTTTTTGATATACCTTCCATCTTTACATCGGCAGTCGAATACAGAAGTGCAATGTGTAAAATTTTGCCATATTCACTAATGAAGTTGATTTTCAATCAAATACTGAAAAAGCTGGAATCTAACTTTATTTATAACTTTTTTTTTAAAAAAAGGTAGGAATGTTCAATGTTTTAAGGATCTTTTCTTGGTTGTAGTGAGAGAAAATCAGTTTTCTTTCGCTAAAATACATCCACAAACTTTTTTTTTTTACGAACGCATATCTCACTGATTCCATCTCATGCTACCGGCAATATTTATTTAATAATTCTTTAAGTTCATGGTTTTTTTACGTTCTGTAGGTTCAAAAACAGACTTATGAGTAGAACCGGATAACAGAACGTTAGGGCAAGTAGATTCGTTAAATTAATACTAAAGTAATTAATTTTGTAAATGTATTATGTGCCATGTAGCAGACAGCTGCATCCAATGGCTCTGTAACGTTTCCACAAATTTAAATCCAGTGCAAACATCATTTTTTGTATTAAATTTCTTGTTATTTTATGTTTTTGAAGACGAATGTAATACATAAATTGTTTCGTGTCCTACCTTTTGTTCAAAACTAACATTTTGTTTGAAAGCGGTGACTTTTTTACTAGTTATTGACACTAAATAACTCTCAAATGAATTAAAAAAGTACAAATCAACTAATTTAATGTCTGTGTAATACATTTGTTGCCTTACTGTAATCACTAATCAAGTTTATGAAACGAATAAACTGAAATGTATTCCGTTTTTTGTGGGTCGAGTACGTGACAATTTTTCACAGTAACATGAGTGTACCACCTACCGGGTATAGTACTGTCTTTGCAGTTGTGTATAATGGGTTGAATAATTCCCAGGAGGAAATTTAGCGATGTGCGATTCAGGTCGTTCGGATTAATATGAGCATGGTAGTACCATAGGACAGTGATTCAACGTCGGCCTGCCTGGCCGCTGGCTTACTAAGTACACTCCTCGCGGCTTGACCGGGTAGAGCTCACAGTAAATTAAACACATAATGTTTCCATACAGTACATTAGAATTCCGCGTGCCGTGCCTTTACAATTTCAAATTGATTCCAACATATCAAGTGCCATCATGATTGCAAACATAATCTCATTTTATAAATACAAAAAAATTGGTTGTCATGTTGTCCAAAATTATACAAGGTTCACCAATACAGTGATGTCACAAAATGAAATTATGGGACACATTTGAATACCAATACAATTCAGTACAATAAAGATGTCATGATTTACAATAGTGTGTAACAAATGCCTTTAGGTGCGCTAACACTGCATAAATACTTCATCTGTTCATTTTGCTGGTTGTGCATATATCAGTTAGTAGTTCCCTGACTCTTGTTGTGTGCGAGTATGTACGAGACATTAAATTATATGTTTCATAATTAAAAATTGATACAATCATAGAAAATATATAAAAGTTTAGAATTTGTCGCCCAACATACCATTCTACTTTCGGCGGTTGTATGAAGCGCTCTACATTCACCACAAAAGCGTTTTCGCAGTCCATATGAGCGGAACATCTTCCTTTCTGAATACCGATCTACTCGGCGACTCTAAAAAACTTTCACAATCAATTAGAAATACGCCGTGTTTAGATATAGTGATTTCACAATTGGTTGTGTGCAATAATTTTTTTCAAAGTATAATACAGGATATATATTTCTTTCTCTATTTTCTTGAACAACAGAATAGAAAAATGATATTGCAATGCGCTCATTCGGCAGTCGGGAATGTTTATACGCTGACGCTATGCGTTTGCCTTTGAGTGGCAGTGACCTACGGTTACTCATGCTTAAAGATCCGCGCTCACTAGAGCGGGCCGCATCGCGTCGCGTCGCATCGCAGAAATGCGTCTGCAATCGCTTACATTGATACTAATGGGGTAACGCACACCTGAGGCGGGTCGAGTCGGGGCGGGGCGGGCCGCATCGCGTCGCACGGCCGGATCGCTTGGCCAGGCGAATTTTTTCGCCTGTGCGCCTCGATGCGCTCAGTCACGACCGGGTTTGCGATAGGAGCTCCAACAGCACTGACTGACTTTTGTAACTTGTGTGTTCCTAATTCCGTGAATTAACTACATTACTTCAACAAAATTAGCTGAAAATTTGCACGCAGGATGGTGGATGATTTCTGAAAAAATATAAGTAATTACAATCTGAAAATTTAACTACTTTATGAAATTTAATAAAGATCAAAAAATTTCTAGCTCATGCTCACTTGTTCTTTGCTTGTATGTTTTAACTTAAACTATTCAAACGTAATGGATGAAGAGTACTGCATCTCATTAGTAATGACTTTCAAAGAGTTTTATGATTTACAAGACGCAAAATATAATAACAATATATATATATATATTTTGGAGGAAATAAGAAACTAGTTAAAACAACCAGGTATAATGTCATGTTTCGTATTTTATTTTTTGTTTATTTTATGTGTGTATTATAATTTTCTATCACTTTCTTTAAATTCCGCTTCTAAAGCTTAGTGTTAACAATTAACCTAATTGTTTAAAAATATTTTGTGAAATTATTCTAAATCTTAATGATTTCTGATGTAACCTAGAAACCTGTGTAAGTCAACCTGTTGAAATTTCTTTGTTGTCATTTTCGTTCTTACTTTCTGCAACCCAATTAAAATGTTGTTAATCAAAAGGTTGTGAATGCAGCACGTGGCTAGTATTACTTTATTTATCTTATTATGTAACACCGACATTCTTCTTTCACAGATTTGAAACCTTCTACCTATAACACCAAAGCAGTTATCGATCACCCTCCATAGTTTATTGAGTCTGTAATTGAAAGTTCGTTTCTCTTCATTTCATTTTATCTGATATTCTGAAATAGGCCTCATCTCGAAAGGGGAAAAGCTTCATTTACTACTATTACATACTGCATTTTATCTCACTTCTCAACGTGAAAATTCAGTTTTCCTGCAGCCATTGCCTCACCTAAATTGTTGTAGCTAAATGTTTTGCCATCTTAATTTTTTTTCCAATCCTCCTGCGACCAAAATACAACTGCAACTGAAAGTGCTATTAAAACCATGAAAAACATTCATTTTTCTGCATTAAAAATAAAGAGAACCGCAAGTCTGTAGAACTTTTGTAACATGTTTGCCATATAATGTGCCTAAGAAATGCGGAAAATTCCTTTTCACATTTAACCCATTCCCTTTTCTGCTTATGAATATATAAAAATAAGAGCCCTTGTCTGATGTGTCCATTTGTAGTGCAGAAGCGGCTGAGTAATCGTCGATAACCGAATGCAGGGACAAAAGAAATGCCACTCGCTGCGTCCAGATGAGCGTTGCAGCATTTTCGCTCAGCAAGGCCGATTCACCTGCGTAACTCGTCAAATGTATTGCATCCGCCTTTTGCGGCATTCTTGATAACGTCATTACTACACTTTCGCATTTGTCGACAAACCCGTATAGTGCCTTGCAACTATCAGAATTACACAATTGTTGTTACTGCATCTAAATAATATTTCACAATCTGTTAGATTTTTCAACATTTTGCTACAAGAACAGAATTAATAACAATTTTCCCCTATAATACCACTTTTCATTTATGTTCTGTAGAAATTTATCTTTACAATTTTGCTCAATGCTATTACTCAAAGTACCATTTAATGTTTACCCGGAACAGTCATATATTTACTTGTAATGTGAAACTTCTATAAATTCTAGGTACCGTCCGTTTGGAAAGATAACAGTAACAACCACATCACAGTATATCCACTTTCACTTCGGTTGCGATTTATTTTCGCCGTCGGTTTCAATTTATATTTGCAATATATTTTTTTTTTTTTAAATTCATTATCAGCACTAGTTGGTTACGTTATATTTGCTAAATTTATTATTATCTCACCACCATTAGTAGGCGACAGGTGCCTTAACCTACAACTGCAGAGATAAATACTTCACATAGTTTCCGACCATAACTCTACCAAGTGTTTTGACTATTGCACACGGTCAAATTGATCTTTACTGATGCCATGAATTTTACACAACGAAATTTT
>JARYHS010003821.1:0-15479 GCA_031002005.1 Vandiemenella viatica
GATAAATTTTGAAAAATTAAATTTATTGTTGCATTCAAGAAACTCTCTATCGAGTGATACGTTTTTTTTTAAATATAAATTTTTGGAAGATCAAACATTTAATTATTTTGATACAAAGGTACCACCGAAAATTTGGCTTCGGAAATGAAATAGGGGAGATGTATATTCTATGTGTTTCTTCGCTTATAGCTTCCTCAAAGCGCGGAAAATACGTAAAAACCCAAACATTTTTAGATTTGTCACCCTGTCAAGATTCATTTGATCCACATCAATAATATCTGAAGGAAATAATTCATACTGCCGCCACTAAGATAAATTACCGTAATTTTCATACCTCGCTATCTCACGAAATTTTACATTACGATCGAGTAAATACTACAACGAGCAACTGAAAATTTCTGAGTGAAACAGTTCTCCTGTTATGAGGTTGCAGCAGACGAAGCAAACAGAATCCATAAGGATTCTGTCCACAGTCATGGAATTCAAAAAGTCGGCACTGGATAAAATCACAATAAAACTCGCAAAGAAAATAACAAAATACGCAATCACAACGGTTGAATAATAATATTATATTATCGAATTCTCTTTCGTGACGTCACACTATTATAGATTTCCGACTAATACACGCAAGTTGAACACTGAAAATACGTTAAAAAGTGTGAACTCACCAGATTACCTGCTGTCCCCACCACGCGACACGACACAATGGCGACAAGGACAGCAGGCGAGCGCTCTGGTGGCAGACGCGGGAACTACACTGGCAGAGATCCAGGGGGTTCCCCCTTGATTCATTTGACACCTGCTTTACAGTAGGTTGTACAACAAATTTCTTTCGTATTAAAATAATGATAACATGATAACATGAGAAATTGAATGAAGTATTTTAATGATAAAGTTACGTTCAATAACGATTTTTTCAAGACTTTAGAAAATTAACAACGCAACATATATTTTGCAGTTATGAATAACATTACGCAGAGATCAAGACAGTAATATATGAAATCAATAACATCGAAATATCTTTTCATTAGTGATGGTTTTAAAGTTTTTGCTATTTGTGGAAAAGGGGGAGGAGAAAGTTAGACGTGAAAAATTAAACTTCCGTAGTCAACGGACACCACCGACACAGGGTTGCCAACTATATTATAAATATTACATACATCTATTTTAATTTTTACTCTAATCTAACTACAAAGATTGCGGAAATATTTATTTGTTATAAAATATGAAATTCGTGGAACTGAACGCTCTTCTAACTAATTAAACACATTGTCAGCGATAACGACAAAAAAGAAAGCAACGCGCATTTTTTAAACAGATTTTGTTTTATGGGGATGACGGATCAACTGTCTGATCTACGAAACAACAGCTACATATTTTTAAAAGTGAACGTAATAATTTAACAAATATAAGAGTAATTGCAATAATACAAATCGTTGTGTAAATCATATCTAAGATGTGCAATACGTTGCGATCAGCATATATATATACACGCTCCGCATTTTTTCAGGAAGCCATGACGCAAATTTGGCCGAAAGTAACACCACGAGCGATGTCTGACAATCAGCTGATAATAATAATAATAAAGAAGATGGTTGGCTGGACTTGTTAGCGGTGAGTGCAGCTGTGGGACGGCCGCCATATCGTCTGGAGAACTGCCGCGCGGTGCAGCTGCTAAGGGGACGTTCATAAACCACGTGGCTCGGTCTAAAAATGGAGGGAAGGAGGATTGGGTAGGATGCCGTACTGATGCTTATATGTATTCCTTCTTTCCTCGCACTATTCGGGATTGGAATGGGCAGGTTTAGGATTGGTGCTTAGCACCCTCTGCCACCCACAATGTTTGTGATTTGCAGAGTATGAATGTAGATGTAGATGTAGAAGCGGGGAGATTCCGAGCCAATTCATATTTGTTACAGTTGAATAAGGTACAGAACACACAAATAGGCGAATATTTATTTCCGTCATTTAATTATCTCTGTATGCAATTTATGACAGTTTGATAAAGAGAAATCAGTACAAAATGTCTTCTGAAATCGATAGGGAGAAGAGCTACATGCCACGAAGGGGGGAGGGGGGAGGTAGAGCAAAAGCCACGTCAGGCTACAAGGGGGAGGGGAGGGGGGTTCACGTAGTTTATGGACGCTCTCTGAGAGAATCTGCGCGCATCGCTACCGGTGCGTACAGAGCAGGACCACAGTGTTTATAACGGATAGAAGTATTTCAATGTGACGGCTCCGATTTTACGAACAAACGAGTTTTTTATTTTTACTTTACGCCTTGTCCGAGTCATTATAGGAGAGAAAGCACCGGGGTTAAGCAACGGGAAGAGATTCGGCAATGGCCTTTCTGAAGAAAGCGTATTATGTGGAGTGATTTGGGAAACCATGAAAAATCCAAATCTTTATGGCCGGACGGGGATTCGAACTGGCGATCCTCTTGAATGTGGAAGACACCACGGCAGCTGTGCAGCTGATGTAGACATTCTAGTTGCGATGGTAAACGTAGGATGAAGATAAATGCAAAGAAGAGTCAGCTTATTAGATACATAAAAACTAAATGTTGATTATAAGGAGGGGAGAGAATTGCTTATTGAACACTTGAAACGTAAATTTCATGGCATTACATTTGATAACCAGCTTAACTGGGCAGGAGTCAGGACACATTGGACAGGTGGTAGGAAAAGATTTCGAAATTCAGCACTTGTTGGAGAGAGTGATGAGGGGATGTACGAGAGAAGTAAAGGAATTTGGTTACAAAACATTGGTCAGACCATTACTGGAATATGGAAGCCACATTTTGAGTATCAAATACAGGAGTTTGAGGGTGTGCAAAGAAGGGCTGCTAGATTTGCCTGTGGAAGTTATCGCAGAATGAAACTTGTAAAGCGGCAGCATGGTGACAGGCGCAGTGGCGGCGACCAGATACAACACACGGCTTATCAGGCGCCCCACTCTCACCCGACCACGCAACGCATTCCAATCTCTAAGCCGTCATTCAATTACAGCGCTACAGCTAAATTAGTTTAAACCGAGCGTGGTGGTGAGCGGTAACGCTCCGGAGGACGCGAGTTCGAATCCTCATCCGGGCATTCAGAATTGGGTTTTGTATTGTTTCGCCAGATTACTCCAGGCGAATGCCGGGATGCTTCCTTCAAAAGGCCATGGTTGAATTGCTCCCCGTTTCTTGTCGCCAGTCCTTTCCCGCCTCTAATAACCTCGATGGCGACTAGGTGCAAAAAGAACAAAAAATATAAAAAAATGCAACAACAAAAACGCTGTTAGGGTGTGTCCATTAATTACGTGAGGTAAGATGTGGGGGGGGGTCCAGCGAAATTTCACAAAACCTCACCAAGGGGGAGGGGGGACCAACGGAAATCTCACGTGACGTTTCGAAATTCTTGAAGGATGGTAGAGCTAAAAATAAAGTCTACAAATGACGTGAATGTCGACTTTAGGGGAGGTATATGGTCCAGAAACCACGCGGAAACCGACCTTAGGTGGGGAGGGGGGGAGGAGTTAACCCCCTTGGAGCTAAAAAGAAAAAGGTCCCAAAAATTACGAGGTCGATTAGGGGGGGGAGGGGGGTGTCTCCGTCAATATCTCACGTCACTTCACAGGGGGGAGGGTGTCCGACCAGAGGGGGGGGAGGGAGGTCCGGAATTCAGGAAAAAACTTCACGTAATTAATGGACGCCCCTTATCGTCTGTTGCAGTGAAGACACGTGACTTGCAGACACTGCAGCAGTTTTCTGTAACTGTTTCGTAATGGAGGCGTGCAACCAAAGGACGGAATGCTATGTCTCAACAGATATATGCCTAGAATTGAACCGCAGATGCAGCCTGCGACTATACGATTACCTAATTCGCCGGAATCAGAAAATATAATATTGTGGTCTAAACGCAGTGCAATGTGAGGCCGTGTAGCATTTTACGGACTTTGTTCTCGTCGACGTCGGGGTCGTTACGGTCAGGTAAGGACTAGGGGAAAGGATTCGTCAATGTCCTTCTTTTTTTTTTTAATGATCCATCGCGGCATTCCCTTGGAGTGATTTCAGAGAATTATGAGAAATAGAAATCTTGGTTTCGAACCCGCGTCCTCCGAAATGTTATCTCTCACCACCATGCTCGGCTCGTATAATATCAATAAAGGCAGTCAAAGAGGAACAGTAAATAGTTTCTGGACACGCTAGATGTAACATATAAAGTAGCGTCTCGTTTATACAGCCCGTAGTTCGCGAATAAAGGAAACACGACTCCGTTTGATTTTGTTTCCGCGGAATCCAGAGGACACAAGAGTTAAAATGTAGCCCTGAGTATACAGGGTGTTACAAAATGGTATGGCCAAACTTTCAGGAAACATTCCTCACACACAAACAAAGAAAATATGTTATGTGGACATGTGTCCGGAAACGCTTACTTTCCATGTTAGAGCTCATTTTATTACTTCTCTTCAAATCACATTAAACATGGAATGGAAACACACAGCAACAGAACGTACCAGCGTGACTTCAAACACTTTGTTACAGGAAATGTTCAAAATGTCCTCCGTTAGCGAGGATACATGCATCCACCCTCCGTCGCATGGAATTCCTGATGCACTGATGCAGCCCTGGAGAATGGCGTATTGTATCACAGCCGTCCACAATACGATCACGAAGAGTCTCTACATTTGGTACCGGGGTTGTGTAGACAAGGGCTTTCAAATGCCCCCATAAATAGAAGTCAAGAGGGTTGAGATCAGGAGAGCGTACTAACATACTAACGAAACTAAAATGAGCTCTAACATGGAAAGGAAGCGTTTCCGGACACATGTCCACATAACATATTTTCTTTGTTTGTGTGTGAGGAATGTTTCCTGAAAGTGTGGCCGTACCTTTTTTAACACCCTGTATAGTGACAATATCAACGTAGCGAAATATTAACAGTTCTGTAACGTTGCTTATTTCATTAACAGCTACTGTTTAGCTGGTTAATACAAACCAGTTATCCACATCATTGCTGCTATATTGTAAGAAAAGAGAACATCTACAAAGGTTAAACCTTATAAATGCACCATACACATATATTTTTTTAAGAAAATTCAGCTTTGGTTAGCAATTGAGTTATGCAAGAAGATGGCGTTCAAATAGACTTCACTCTCTTCACATTTCTCTTCATCCCGCATTCCTAAATTTGATTAATCGCAGCTTTGCTTATATTTTTACATTATGTAGGTTCACTTATTCGACATGATAACTGTTTTATTTTTCGACAAGGTGTACACCGTATCACTGTCATCAATATATGTGTTTTTTGTGGTTTAACAAATATTTTTCATTTGTTTCATGTTTTATATCCATCAAAATACAAATAATTCTCCCGATGTGCCATTACTTTGTTTCTAGTGAGCCATGCACTACGTGACGGCTAGCGGGGGTGAGCACACTAAACGGAACAGCCAGGACGCTGACCATCAGTAAAAACGAATTTCCTTTAATTTCGACGACTTTCCTCATAATGCTTGACGATAGATATGATGTATTTCAAACTATGAAATTTGCAGATATCAAACTGAATATAGGTCCAGTGGAACTTTGAAAACAATGAACTAAAATACGCAAACAGATTCAGGCTGCCTGAAAAGGGGGAGGGGGGAGAAAGGCAAGAAGTGGAACAGCCGCAGGGCTACCAACTGTTGCTAACACAATCACGGGCCGCTGCTTAAGCAGAAATACCAAACAGTGCTGATGTGTTTCTACTTCTGTTTTCTGAGGTCTGCAATAACAATAATAATAATAATAATAATAATACAAAAATTAGAAGGATACAAGTTATGAATTATGTACAGTACTTCCAAACTGATTTGTATCGTAACTTTAAAATTAATATCAATATACCACAACGCTGGATACAGAAAACTGATTCGTTTCAGATGAAAATAAGGCCAAATATTTGAGCAGATGCTGTGTTGCTAAATGTTCCTAATAGAATGGAAATTATTTGTCCATTATTAAACGTGAAATATATGCTTAGTAATGTATTTAGAATTTAGTCATGTGAACAACTGTAATGGCGATAGAAAAAGTAAATTTCAGAGTAATGCAATATAAAATTGATTTTTTTTTAATTCGTCGCGGACAAGACGACACGGGAATACAGCAACTCTGTCAGGGCGATGTGAAACGGTGTTGCCAACTGTTGCTTACGGAATCTCAGCAGGTTGTGTTCGCACAGATCGCAGACTGCGTGTTTTACCTTTGCGACCTATTTTCCAAAATAGACAAACGGTGACGCAGGAGACACACCGAGCTTCACGGACTTTCGTTACTTCAGAACGACGCAGATTCTACAGTTCTATCATCCGTCGTAGAATTCGACAGCTGTACTGTGTGATTTGGCGCCATATTGTGTGCTAGATGCGAGGCGTTAAGGCCAAGTAAACCGGCTGCTGTTTTTATAAAATGGACAGTGAGTTATACTTCTAACAAAATGTATGCCCCGCAAGTTGAAGAATGCGGGGAAAGCGAAGCCAATATTGGGTCACAAGCTTACAAGAATCTCAATAACGACAGCATACAATGTTTACTGTCCACGATAGTGCTTAAAAAAAAAAAAAAAAAAAAAAAATCAACATACAGTAAAATATAAAACACAAGATTTGTTTACTAGGAGAGCAACAGGTGGTCAGCATTCGGGACAAACAGCTGATCTCACCAATACAAACACAGCAGGGATGTTGTGTCTGGTTTAGTAGCTGCGGTTTGCGTCTTAGTTTCTTTACAAGCATCGTTATTACTCATTAATTAGGCGAAAATTTGTATCTAATCTCGAGAGACTTCCAGTTAGATGATGGTTTTCGGAAAACGAACCAACTGTATGCTTAATACAGTAACTGCGTCATCATAAGGCAGTTCATTTTACACCGTAGATGGTGATACTTCACATGCAGAGTATACAGCAGCAGGGGGAATAAGCGCCACTATCAGCCAACAGGTCAGGGGTTCAATACCCAACAACACATTTTCTTTCATACATGCATTTCTCTTCAGCACAGTGTGGTATTTGTTGAATTAAAAGTTTGTTTGTACACAAAATTGCCTTAATACGAATTCATTTTTCTGCAGAGGTTTCACATATTTTTTGACGATGACACTTAAAAAAAAAATCATTTTCACACTGAAAATATTAGGAAGTCTTCCATTGATACACATGTCGCAGGGAGGCATATGTGAAGATTTTCATTTCGTAATTATAGTTTTACCGCTATAAATTTTGCACCGGACTAGGCATATTTTATCACGTCAGACTATTCTGGTAGCTGTTCAGACGCTCTTTGCTGACTTCTTTTTAAGGTTTTGACGTGACGATTAAAATACACAAAACGTTGCTGACTGATTCTTGGCGAATGAATTTCGGCTGTAGGTGGTCAGCTTAGCACTGCGCTAGACGATGAATTTTTATCCAGACATATTACCGCCACATCACTACAATCTAATCCAGCTTATTTCTACTTTTCTTGGCCGATGTATCATCGGGGATTATTTTTCTGAATGGATCTTGAATTGTTACAAAATTAAAAGCACCGACCGTGGTGGGGGAGCGATTAACGCTTTGGCCTCGCATGCGAGAGGACGCGGATTCGAATCCCCGTACGGGCATACGGATTTGGGTTTTACAAGTTTTCCCCAAATCACGCGAATGCAAGTATGCTTGCTTCAAAAGGCCATGGCCGAATTCCTTGCCGTTCCTTGTACGCAGTCCTTTTCCGCCTCTAATGACCTCGATGTCGATGAGGCGTAAAGCCAGAATCAAAAAAACATTAAAAAACATCGAAAAATTGTTTATTTTTTCCTTTCTTCTTAGCGTTGGAATACATTACAGGCAGATCGGGAATGACGTTGGGCTCATTTGGTAACTTTTAGAGGTACAGGTTACAAATACATGTATTTGTGGTTTGGAGCTTCTATTATAAAAATGGCAGTACAGACGCTGCTTTTTTTTTTTTTTTTTTTTTTTTTTTTTTTTTTTTTTTGAAAGTGAACTAAAATTGCACCGTAAAAACACGACTTGGTTGTCAGCAAGCGAGGACATATATGTAAAGCAACAACATTTATTTAATTTTCTTTCAAGAAAATTGAAGCGGGTTTAGGTTATCGCACAGCGAGTAATTCTTATGAACTCAGCACAAAACAGGGAGCGTCCATAAACTACGTGGCTCGGTCTAAGGGGGGAGTGGTCGGCTGAGAAGCTACGTTGGGCTACGTGAGGGGGGGGGGGGGTTGAGAGCCAGGCCACATAGCTTTTCGCTCATATTATTTGTCACAGTTAAAACGAGGTAAAGAACACAAAACAGCACGTGGATATTTATTTCTGTCATTTAATTATCTCTATATGTAATTTACGGTAGTCTGACAAGAAAAAATAGTATTAAAATGTCTACTGGAATCAATAGGGGAAAAAACTACGTGCTGCGTGGAGAAAGGGGGGGGGATGAAAAAGTCACGTCAGGCTACGTGTGGGGAAAGGGGTTCACATGAGGCCAAAATGGAGCTACGTGGTTTATGGACGCTCCCTTAGAGGCGGGAGAGGATGGGGACAAGGAGCGTGAAGGAATTCGGCCATGGTCTTTTGAAGGAACCATCCCAGCATTCGCCTGGAGTTATTTGGAGAAACCACGGAAAACCCAAATCTGGATGCCCGGATGGGGATTCGAACGCACGTCCTCCCGTTTGGAAATAATCGAAACAGAAAGATTATCATTCATAGTAAGGAAAATTTTTTCTCAACATATGCCAGCGAGTTGTTATTTTTAAAATGCATGACATTAAAGACTGGAGTAGAAACCGCCTGACAGATGACTCCAGTGCAGCTCGCATTATGTTAAAAGTAACAAAGTATGAACCTGATGGAAAGTACTCTGCATGCAGGTAGAAACAACAAAACATTACTATCAATAATACACACCTATTTAAGGCAATTAATATGATTTTTGTAGTATAGCGTCTACCGAATTATATTTGTTCCAATACTTGTAATAAGTAAAAAGATTTTCAAATATTTTTTATTAATATCTTGACACACTACATTTCTTAGACTGATGCAGGATATGGACTCAAAAGCAAACTGAAAACACGGCGCGTAGTTGCTGAAAGCTCCGCCGTCTCTGGTGTGGCGCTAGTGGTTGTAGTCCTGCGCCGCTTCTCTTCTGTTTTATCTCTGCTACTGACCGTTAAGCCTCGCTCTTCAAGTGTTTTAGTATTTTGTGGCGCGTCACAACACGGCTCAACTCGACACATAATTTTGTTGGAACATTTATTCCGTATTGGTGCACACCCATTTCGTATTTTATGTTATTTCCTTTGAATTATTGTACACGGGAATTTATCTGAGATACGTTTCTGAAGTCACAAAACGAACCTGTAGTAACTTAAGATGTGAGCAGGGGCGTAGCTACTATGGGGCCAGGCGGTGCAGTGCACCGGGGCCCCTACGCTCAGGGGGCCCCCTAGCGCAGTTCAGAGGGCCCACCGGCCTTCACGACGAACTGGCGACTTTTTTTTTAGCTCTACCGTCGTCTAAGGGGGCCACTGAGACACAGAGAGCCCCTCACTGCTCAGGGGGCCCCCAAGCACATCTCAGAAGCCACCAGCCCCTACCAGCAACAAAAAGCAAAAATATGTCGCCCTTTCTGGCCTGAGGGCACAAAATAATTTTTTTGCACCGGGGCCCTTGTTAACCTAGCTACGCCACTGTAAAGAAAAAGCCGACAATTTCTTTCTAATTTGCTCTAAAGAATATTATATACGATGATACATCATTATAGTAGGCTCAAGTTTTGCACTGCGCACTGTTCGAAAAAGTAATGATTCATGAATTTTTCAGTATACAACATTTCGTTAATCCTTCTAGCTTGTATCGATTATACGTGACACTACTTGACACATTACGTAGAGGTAGAGGTAGAATTGAAATCCATAAAGTTTTGTCAAACTTACCTGTTGCAGCTCATTTCCTCTTACATTTCTTTCTTTCTTTACTCTTTTTTTATTAATCTCTACGCGGTACTGACAATTATAATTCTATTATAATTTTTGAATCACTGCCACAAGAAAGATGGTGCAAATTTATCACCGCTAACTTCTTCTTGAAGAGTAAAATCTATGGGGATGGGCAGAAAACGGATCAGGATATTTTGTGTGAAGAAGCTGTTAAAAAGTAGCCTATTTATTTACTTCCAAGTAACAACCGCTCAAGTTAGCTTCATCGCGTGGTTGCAGTAAATCTGAGTTTCACAGACGTTTTATGTTGACCAGCCTTAAGCAACAACATTTTTAAATTGCGTACTTTGGTTAAGGATAACACTCCGTCAATATCAGTATCTTGTACTGCCATTGGATGTTAGCTATGGTGCATGCTGTAAGCGTCTGAAGATGTGATCCTGATGGCTATGTGGAAATGGGAGCATGACATATTCACAGTCTAGCAAATTTGAAAAGGAAAATCGGATAATAGTACCGAAAAAGATCTGTTTCCTATATCGTCCACCAAATGCATTTCATTTAAACATGTAGCGACAACCTGAGCATGTCGTAGCATAATTCACAGTATATAACACAGCCGTACAGTGGGAACTGATTATGAACGAGCGTGATGGGTGAGCGGTAACACTCTGTCTTCACATTCGGGAGGATGCGGATTGGAATCCTCGCCTGACCATCCAGATCGGCGTTTTCGTGGTTTCCTCCATGTGAATGCCGGGATGCTTCCTTCGATAGGCCATATATGTTGTCCCCATTCCTTTCCCGTCTCTAATGACCTCGACGTCGACGAAGCATAAAAGCAAACCATTATATAGAGCCAGTAAAATCTTCAGTTTCACAAAAAGGACCATTTGTCGTTAGGGAAGATTAAACTCAGGACCATGCGATGAATGAACTAACCTTAATGCTGCTGACAAGTTCGGTTAGTTCACTTTTAATCATTTTAGTATTGTTTGGCTAATGGTTGTTAATATATGTTGAGTGGCAGTATAATCGGTACCCAAATTACTTTTGACAGTGGATGGTGAAAAGAAAATATTGATTATGGATTCATACTAAATATAACATTCATGCAGTTGGCGGGCATTAGACGTGAAGAGGTTCAATTAGACTAAATGCTGCAGAGAGATTAAATGATCTAGATTAACATTATCTTCTAGGTACTACTTTACTTCAGCAGATAATGAAGTTACACTATGGATTTGTTGCTTATCTATTATTACCGGAGACTGCTGACAAGACAAGGTTTCAATGAAATCTTCGCTGATGTACCGCCGGATTGGGTTGTAAAAACACTATACATCTGTACTTGTCGATGGACCAATAACTATTGAGTCTGCTGTCGGCCCGTTGACAAGTACAGATGGGCTTACACCTGAAAAAGAAGGCCGGATATGGCCGTCGAAATATCGCGTTTATACAGCACAACCCTGCGAAGATTTCATTGCAACCAGACGCTGCGAATGTATCCATTCTTATATGACAAGGTTTCATTCCGCAGATCTACATGCTCGGAACGAAAATTAGGATAGTCATGATAATTTCTATACGATAAAATGTAAGTGATATATTTCGAAATCATTATGTGGTTCTAGGCCTCAAATATATCGCAATTCTATAAATTCCACGTGATAACGCCACGTATCATGATTGGGGGAGGGGGGGCGGTGGAAGCGCGATTTGTGCGCTCTCTTAGGCGGCGTCTGGTGAAATCTCACCCAATGAATATGTCAATTAATTCACATTTTTCTGGTCTTGATATGTTTGTAAACAGGCAAGTTAAAAATGTAAGTTGTACAGCAGCCAATACAATTTATAAATAAGTGACTTTGAGCATTGAAAAGTGTACAAACCTTTCTTTGGCGGTATATTTTTCATCCATAAAATGATAAGATATTAAAAAAAAAAACCTTGGAAAAGACGAATATATCAGCACGATTGAAAAATTTAATTTCTTTTTACCGTTATAAGCATTTCAGAAACTATTTAATGACACACAGGTTTGTCTTCTTGGCGTCCGACTAAAGTATCTGAGAAATCTGTCATAATAATTTCAAGTTAATATCCTACCTCGAAAGAACCAAAACTGTTGCCAGTAAATATTTCAATGAGATGTGTTTCATTACAGTGGAGTTCATTTCGGCAACAAACTAACGTTTACTGTAATTATGCCTGAAGCAGTAAACAAGAACACAAACCCTTTAATTACTTTCTAGAATATACAAAAATAAATTTTTGATTTAAAATCTTACAAATTTTTTGTTTTTGTAACATGTCAGAGGTCTGTTTTGAATTGTACCTGAAAGACAACGATTACAGCGAGATGGTAAAACAGATAGACAATCAGCGTTTTGATCGGCGACACTCAGAATCGATTATATATTTCATTGTTCGTAAGACCCATTAATTACCTTCCATGTTATTCAAGTGAGACGGTAAACGTAGCACTCTAGTGCACAGTTCTGATGATGACCGTAATACTTCAGAAAAAAGCTAAAAACGTTTACGGCAAAAAATGAGAAAATAGTTGCTGCAACAAGAGTTTGCGGTAAAACATCTAATCAGAGAAAATACTTATACTAATTTTTAGTATGCTATAGAAACTGAGTTTATGTTAGAAGCTAAACAGATGCATTAAAAGAGCAAAGGAAATTTTCTTACGTTAGAAGTGAAATTGTGAGACACGTGACAAAAAGAGAAAGCTTTGGGAGCAGCATTGACAGAGAATTCGAAAATAATTTCCTAATGCTGTTGGTAAGGATAAAATAAGTTTTTAGAAATGTAATTTGAATACTAGACAGATGAATGGTAAGAAGAAAAAAATATGAAATTTAATTCCATAGACATTTGTTGGTGCAGTGAAGTTTTCGCTTAATAAATTGTGTGTGGAGGAAGCAGTCAGGAATGTAAATTAAAAATTTCATTTCAAACTGAAAGTTTAAAGCGTAATAAACTTCATGTTACGATTTGCTACCTCACTTTCTGCAGATAATGGTGAAGATAATAAACAAATTGCTAAACAAAATACTGGGAGAAGGATTTTGACTAAAAAAAAAATAAAATAAAAAAATAAATAAATAAGAAATGAAGTTTGAAAGTACGGTAAAAATATATGTTGTGAAGCATATTTTTAGAGAGGAAAAGAAGCTATTTAGAAAATAAAATTATGATACATACCGAAAAGTAGGAGGAGAATTTTTTCTTCATAACGCCGAATCTTTTTGCTGGGACATAGAATGTCCTAAAAATCATGCATGGATAAGAGGATGTTATGAACTGAGACGTCTTGAAAAGGTGAGAACTACAGAAACTGAAACATTTGAAATGTGGTGGTACAGAGGGATGCTGAATATTAAAGATTTAGATAAAGTAAGAAATTCTGGAACAGATCAGTAAAAAAGAGAGTTTATAGAAAAATCTTACGAAAAGAAGAGACAAGATGATGAATTGCATTTTGGAATAAATGGGAACGATTAATTTGTAAACGAAGTGTACAGTTCTTCAAAAATTAAAGACCTCAAAGAAAACTAAAGATACAGAACGCGAAGCATGATACCAACAATATAAGCACGTAATTTGTAACTCGTATGTCGAAGACAAGCGAAATCTAAAGTGGTTGGAAGATTTCATGAAACTAATTCGAAAAGAACACATTATAAAAAAGAACTACGGTTAAATTTCGCTGTCTTCATGATGTATCAGCAAAGAAATGGAATCTGCTAGGCGAACTGGAAGCACTATAACACTGTCCTGTCAGGTTTCCTCTGTGTGCCTTTTCAGGAGAACAGACGTACCATAAGGTTTTCTAGTTTATGGGTAGAGAATAATAATGAATGGATTTTGAGTGGTCTAGGAAAAACTTCAGAAAGCAGGCAGCGACGGTTTGTAATAAAGAATTTTCCACTAACGACCACTGTAATCCATTGCCGCAAGGAAGCAGAAAACATTGGTTAGTTTTTGTACAGTGCCTAGCTTTTCATCTACAATTAGATAAAAATATGTTAGCAACGCTCGTACTTTAACTCAGACTCAAACTTAATGTGGCTGTTGGATGATTAGTTTCTTAAGGTCTCTCCTAAACTAATGAACGTGAATCAAACAAATTTATTAAGCTCCAGAATGGTTAGCATGAGACGAAGCTGAAGGATCAACAAATTGTTTTGTTGCTGCCAGATAGATAACAGGATATGAAAGAGCGTATCGTTATTTTGACTATTTTTTTTAAGATTAATGAACTTATTCTAAAATTCTGTATACCGACTGATATTTCTATAGCCGATGACACAGTTATAATTTTTATCAACTGTTCCATTTTTCTGCCAGTTTGAAATCTCATGAACTATTAAGGATATGAAGTTTTAATCACCTTGCCTTCAATAAAGGAATGGTCAGCCTATTTTAATACTGACTGTACAATGTGTAACTTCTATTCTACATGATACATTTATTTTTATTTACAAAATGTGAAATTTATGAGGGGAAATTTCGGAACCGTCTCGGTATTGGCTTCGTTGAATGCGGGAAACCTAAAAAACACAATTAGGAAGGCTGGTTGGCATGGGAACATGTGCCCGTGATACCTCTACTATCCAGCGTGGTTGCGCTTTAGCCTGCACATCCACACTGACAGGTGGAAATAGTTCTACAATGCACTTAATGGTTTATGTACTCTTCAAGATGCACGGAAGTGTTTTTAAAATTATATACGACGTTTCATTAGGTATATCATGGTTAGTCTATTTTAACGAGATTTAATACAGTCAATGGGACCGTTCGTTACTTACAATCTTGCGATATATCTTCGTAATAAGTCAGAAAAGTGTTTGCTTTCTTTATTTCAATATGGCTTTTGGTTTCGACGACCGTTTAGACAACTCCAACTTACATATACCATGCTTTTGTCATGAAGCCGTTGTACTCTATAGTGAAGGCAACAGAAGACCAACATAGCACAGTGCGTTCAGTTAACACATGCGGCTCAAGGTCATTCTGTTCTATTCCTGTTCCATAACCCTCACCAATACTTGCGAAGGGTAAAGAGTGCCCGCTGACAAATTTATCTCTCCCGTGCGTGGACACGGCGATCTACTCAGAGGCTAGGCAAAACGTGGGGGCGGTGATATGAGGAGAGGCCAAGAGGAACGTGACCTTGAGCCGCCAGCTCAGAGTGAACCATCCATGCTCGACGCCGAACTCGAACAGGCGACCCTTACAATATGAGGGCAGGGCGCTAGACGCTACTGTTATTTTCTTATACCTGTTTATCTGGTCTTTATACTGTCTGTCAGACCATTTCTTTCAAGTTTTTAATATTTCACTTTTAATATTTATTCCAACGTGTTAGACGAATCGTAAGGCAAAAATCTCTACAGTCCGAACGATGAATACAGAAATAACTTCTTGTGAGGTGATTTGGTATTCTCAAATTAAACTATTTCAACTGAAATCTTTTCACGACT
>JARYHS010003822.1:0-13178 GCA_031002005.1 Vandiemenella viatica
ATTTTTGATCAGAAACCTAGTCCATGAAATATTACATGTATATGACAACATAAATGGAGATCAGTTAAATGATGTCGACTACAGATTTGTATAAACAACATTGGCAAAAATTAAGGGTGGATAGAGGGAGAGAGGTTCGATTTTTTCAAACCAAGACTTTAATTATATTTAAGTTACTCGGTAAAGGTAGAATCTCTAGGCGTGGAAATTACGTAACTTTGAGGAGTTGGAACGGCTTTTTCAATAATATCACAAAACACTTAAACACCGCGGCCGGACTCGAACCGGCGACCTTCGGCACTCTAGCCCCAACACTACCGAGGTCGTTTTAATATGGACTTTTTTTTGTTTTTTAGTAAAATTGCAATGATTTACGATTAAGTATATTTCACGACACAGAACCGAAGAAAATATTTTACTGTGCTGAAATATTTGCACCTTGCTGTGTACAGAGCTTTCGCAAGACATAATGGACTCTGCTTGTCGCTGGGCAAACGGAAATAATGTTACTGCACGTCAGGAATAACTCCATGGTTTCGAAATACTTGTCACCGATAATAGCAGACAGACACCAGGCAGGAATACCTGAAATATTTCTCTTAAAAGCTTGTGAAATGAAGCATGCCGCGCCATCTATCGGGAAACGGGATATTTGTAGCTTTCACAACCGCGTATCGAGCCATGGCCCGCCATCTATCGGAATCCGGGTACTATGTCGCGGTAGGTTATGCAAGGCGAAAGCGCCGTGTAGAAACTTGTCTGACGTCCGCATTTCAGAACAGAAATATCCCTTGGTTGAGGAAATAGTTGCAGGCTAGCGCACCTGTGTAAACACGCCCCGGGCGGCGGAATTTCCCCACTAGCCATCTCTCGTAAGGGAGTGGAATGTCTGTGCCCAAAGAAATTAAGCCCTTGGGAGTTGCTGCCCTCCCAGCGGCCGGTCAAGGAACTAACGATCCGCCATCTTGTGACGTCATACGACCTTGGCCGCCATTGGTCCATTAGAATTTCCCGCCATGCAACTGTGACGTCACGCGGACGAGTGGAGTCTCTTTACGGTTGTCCAAAGAGCTTCTTTTCCCAGAAGCCTTGTACATCTACTGAAGATTAACCATATGTCAGAATAAGGAATTTTACCAATCAACCAGTCCTTGGAACTTCCACATTTAACTTGTGCCCAAGAAAGTTGTGGGAAGCAAAATACGGAGTAGTGATGGATTTTAGGAAACTAAATGAAATTATGGTGGTATCCATCTGCCCCATACCTTTAAAATCAGAGATTTTGGACTCATTAGTTAAAGCCAAATACTTTTCCATTCTCGATTTGGCGATATGTTATCACCAGGTACTAACTGATGAGAAGGATCAGCCCATGACCGTCTTTAGCACTACCAAAGGTAAGTATGAGTTTTTATCCGTGCCTATGGGTTTGTCCACTTCTCCATCCATATTCCAGAGACTGACGGAACATTGTACTTACAGGAATTCTAGGGAAGAAGGCATTAGTTAATCTCGACGACCTTTTCATTTAATGCAGTAGTTTGCCAGAACATCAGGAGAGGTTAGCGGAAGCCTTTCCCAGTCTCGAGTAATACAATATCCAAATTTTATCGCAAGGTAAGATAGGAGAAGATAGACCGGTGGCCTGTGCCTCAAGCACGATGTAGAAAACAGAACAAAACCTTAGTGTCGATGAACAGGTATGTCTTGATTCTCTTTGGTAAGTAAAATCGTTTCGTCCATATATTTCCGGGCCTTTCAGCCTCTGTGGTTCTATTTACTTATATGAGTTCCTGTCTCTACAGATTGCAGGTCGATCCACCGGTGTCTATTTCTCTCTCTTACAAGGGTCACCTCGAACGCTAGGAACCGCATGATAACATGCTTAGAATAACAAGCAATCATAAACAAAACAGTGGTGTGTATCATTTCCACAAAAAACTTTACATTCTACCTCAAGTAACATTTTAATAGAGAGTAACAAGATATCAATACCATGTGAAGGAAAATATACGTAATTCAGTGACGTCAGTGTCATTACAGTTTCAATTAACAGTGCCAAAAATTCTCTGTTTAATGTACTTAATATTCTGCAAAACACGCATATATAGCAGTTGCACACACTTGATATTGCTTATATTAGTCCTCAACGTGGAATGAGGGATTTCGATGAAGTGTTTAAAACAAAGTGCAAGAGAACAACGTCCATACCTCACTAAAGCCACGTTATCACATTCCAAAACCCTTTCGCATTCACGCAGTCAAATATCAATAGCCACATTAATTACTTTTTCAAATGATGATGTTGGTATGTCAATGTCATAATCTGGCTTTCGCCAAGCATATTACAACACGTAGGTGCAGCAAATTGATTGTAAATGACAGAGTGCAGTTTCATGATGAAATATCTTTCACGTATCTGCACTTGTGGTTTGCCACATTGTAGTCTTACAAAATCAGTAATCCTTCTGATATAGAGCTGATATTGCTGAAAGTAGTAAATATCAAGGGTTTGACAATATTTTGTTGTTTTTGGTGGCAAAATCATCGGCATAATATCTTTGTTTGAAAAAGATTCATCTAGAAAGGTACGATCTGTATGACCTAACCAGGAATCACACAACAATAGGCTTTTTTCATGGGTCTTTAGTAGCGCTAGCAAACAAGTGCGGAGTTTGGCATGGAAATGACATACAACACTGTTTTGTTTATGATCGCTTGTTATTCTAAATATTTTTTCGTGTCGTTCCGAGCTATCGAGTTCAAAGGTGTCCCTCAATAGAAAATACTCTAAAACGTCTAATTGTCTCACTCATGGTGTGCGCGTTTGTTGAGTGTGTCAGAGAGATGGAGAGAGATAGAGGGGGTGACAAAGAGTGTTTCTATTTGTATATATAATTGTAAGCCTTATTGGCAATTTGTACCTGTTTTGGTACCTTTTTATCTATACAGTGTTCACTCTGAACTGGGGGATAAGCTTCCTGTTCCTCTGGCCAGCTCCTCACCTTACCATCACCTTTATTTCTTTCTCTCCGAGCTGATCGGTGTACCCAGGTAGGTGAGCGGTAAATTTCCCAGAGGTAAGGGCAGTGAATTGGTAATAATTCAGACTTTCATTGATGCGCTTGTGTTAACTGAATTTCTGCAAGTGTATCAGTCTCCTTCAGATTTCTTTGGCTGAAAGCACTAACATATATCCCTGAACGTGTGAATCAGAATTACTGACGGCTTGCCTGCTGGTGTGTCTGGCTATCTGCCTGTCTAGAGGATTATTCATATGTGACATTCAGTTTTCCTGTAACCATAACCACATGTTATAAGACACGTAATATCTTTATTGCCACCGAAAGAAATGGAGCAGTAGGTACCAAAAATGGATGTTTCAGGAATACTAGAACAGGAACAGTTGAGTTTTAGCCATTTGCTGTGAATGTTAACTGATCGCAAAACTAACTGGTAAGTATAGTTGGGCACAGTTAATCAAAAAGTTAACTTCGTTAATCGTTAATCCGCTACATAAAAGTTAACTTCGATAATCGCTAAAGCGTTACATTATTGCAAATTTAACGCAAGTTACAGATATCTGTTAAAAGTTAACCATCAACAATAAGTCTACTCAATGAGACTCTGGAATCTGAGTTTTTACTGGGATTTAATATTTTGATCAGCCTCTCAAATGTATCAGATTCTACAAAATATAATGGAACCATGTGGCAACGAAAAGGTTTACAATGTATTGGTCCATACTAGCAAGAGATATGCCACTGTCGGTAACTACAGTGCAGATGGGCGAAAAAAAACCACGCACACAGCCACACACACTCTTCTGCTGGTGTCTACATTGGAAGAATCTACAGCATTTGAAGAAGGATTTGAATTGTTTTTTCCTTTTCCCACGAGCGGACCCCCGTTTTTACTTTTTTCTTCAAATTGTAAATATTTGCATTCTCTTCATGTGTCTCGATTATAGAAAGTTTAGCAAAACATAGTTTGAATTCATAAATCAAATGTTCTCCCAATCTTGATTTAAATGCAACATAATCGTGTAAATGTGGCCAATGGTTTTTTATCTTCTCGTTGCTACTGATAGCGTTGCTGCTTTCACAAACACATTATAGATCTTCAGTTTTCATGTTGTAATCATGTAAAGAAAGTTCGTACTCACACAAGCGCCAAGCTTAGCATAACAGGAATATATGCATCACATTCGTACTGGCGTTAACTAATTCGTTCGCTATTCGATTCGCCGAACGTACCAGCGTTCGATGGCGCGCAGTTCAAACAAACAAAATGATGACGGCTACCAATGTAACGGACTAAAGTTAAAGGTAGTTCAATTTAATGGAAGTTGAAAAGAACGTGAATGATTTTTAGGTTGACTTAGAAGTTAAACTTTTGCAGTTTTGTTAACTTCGTTAGTTAAAGACTAACGGATTAACGGTTTTCTGCCCAGCTGTGCTGGTAAGAAAGGATAAAAGTATGTGGTGAACTAATGAGTTTTAAGCTTTCACTGTGCCGACGCTGTTTGAAAGCATATCGTTTTCCGCGTAATTAGTGTAAAAAAATTATTTTCGGGGGCCTTAACTTATTTCAGTCCATTGACCTCTTAAACATTCCCAGTGCGTTATGAATTAAATAGAGAGTTAATCTATGGTTATGATGTTTATTTTCCTTCCAAATGCCACTTCTAATTCTTTGTTCAAGTTTCATCGTGAAGGTAAGCATTATAAGTGTCCATCACTCTTATACTCACCTCCTGTCTATCTTCCCAGTTCATTTGTTTCTTACCACTAAAGTGAGCCTCTAACCATCCCACAATAGTCATAGAAGGTCCTGACCAGCAACAAGATTCGTATCTAAGAAGTAAAACATGTTATTGTTTTTATCATAACATCGCAAGTCGAACCTCGCATCGAAGCTTTGCAGAAGTTCATCTCCTGTTTCAGATTTTAAAAAGACGTGAACTCAGTGTTTCTGTGTTTTGTGAAGGTGAAAGTTATATACCACACCACAAATTATATGTCTGGTGTGTGTAAAACATTTGCGAATAGTTTGCAAGTTCGAAATCGTGTTATAATGCTCCAACACGCTAGTACTTTCTTTCTTTACTTACGGCTTAACGCCTCGTCGAAACTGAGGTCATTAGAGGCGGGAAAATACTGGGGACAAGGAATGGGAAGGAATTCGGCCTTGGCCTTTTGAAAGAAGCATCCTGGTATTCGCCTGTAGTGATGTGGGGAAACCGTGGAAAACCCAAATCTGGATGCCTGGACCGGGACTCGAACCCGCGTCCTCACGAATGCAAGGCCAGAGTGTTAAACGCTAACCCACCACGCTCGGTGCCCGCTGGTATATTCCAGGTCACCATAGCACTAAATCATATATCTCAAATAAGGAACACAGTTCGCTCATCATTGACTCGTCTGACAGATTATGCGAAGCTTATTTATAAGTTGTATTGTTTTTGATAGAGTCCGCACAACGCAAACCTGGAATACTTGTTATTGATGTTTTTTGGCCAGTCATGGGAGTCCTGTCCCACTTTTTCGTTGCCATGATTGGGCTAGTTGATGTGTCGAGCTCGCTGTAGGCATGGTATTATACGGGTTTGTGCGTCTTTCTGTGTATGTATGCTTAAAAATAATGATACCTTCCTCTAACTTGTTAATCTGGATGTATGGCGTGCTGATCCTCCACTTATGTTGGTGTGTGCTTGTGTCTGGTGATGTATGGATTTGTGGGTGAGACCTATTGAGAATATGAGGGGTTCTGGTATCAGCTGATAGTCAAGTGTCTATTGCAGCTCATGGTACCGGGGGGCACTGTTAATGAATAGTAGAAAATGTTGCGGTGTGGGAGAGACGTGGTGGTGATATATGTGTTGATGGTACATGTAATCAATTGGGTGTGATAACATTATGTATGGGATAAATACTGAGGTGTATGGTGAAAACAAGCCATCTTTTGCACACCCTCTATCTTTTCAGGCTGATGATATGTAAGGAAAGTTCTGTTTTTCAGACAGTCATGAGGCAAGGGAGTACTGCACATCTTTTTCGTTTCCATGATTGGTGCCGCTAGTTGTGCTGAACTCGCTGTAGACATGGACTTATATGCACTGCGTCTCTCTTGGTGCATGTAAGCGTAAGTATGGTGATACCTCACTTTAAATTGTCTGTCTGATGATTTTTGTAACAGGAGTTCTGCCCAGTTAGACAATGATAACGATAGTTCTATCACACTTCAACGTTTCCATGACGCTTGCTGTTAGTTCTGTCGACCTCGCTGTATGCATGTACAAGCGTGTGCGTGTGTGTGTGTCTTCTTCCTCTGTGGGAGTTCTATCTAGGTGCTGGATGTTGTGTCGCGCTCGCTGTAGACATGGAAATGTGCGTGTGTCATTCCTTTGTGGATTTGAGTCTAAAATATATGGTTATAGAATTATGCTCACCATCAATGTTTGCTTCTAGCCATTGCTTCAGGGCTTAGGCAATCTCCCATTTCACTGTTCTCTTTACAGTTTATTGCCGTTTGTGTTGGCATACGAATTGTGTTTCTCACGTTTTTCACTATGTGCACGTCGGGATTAAAATCATTTAATGGGGAGAGTAATGTACCAGAGAAGCGAAGGACTTGGGTACAAATTCGCAGTCAACCATTGCTTGTATATAGTGGTATAGTATGGAGTCCACATTTTTTGTATATCAAATACAAGGTGTAAAGGAGGACAGCTAGATTTATTAGTGGAAAAAATTCAACAAGTGACATAATAAAGGTGCTGGGCTGGATGTCACTGGAAGATAGAAAGAGTGTTAGGAGCTGTATGTGCCGTATATCGCTGTTAGAATGGATATTAATGGAATAATTCTGAGTGGGGTATAGAGCCTAAGTTGACCATGACCACAATCTGGCACTAGACTTTAGGTGATGAGGCCTGAGTGGATAAAATATCCAAACACCCACTTTCATATACGAATGACCTAACAATTTACAACAGTTCAAGTGTGGGCGCTATCTTCGGCATAATAGAACTAGTGTCTGCACCTATGGTGACGTTTTGGATACTTGTCGATGTGTGGAGATCTTCTATGAAAATGTTGTTTATGATGTCTATTTGATGGCCATGAAACTATCAATTAGCTAAGAGCATTATGGAACTTTATCGTGGTTAGTTGAACGAAGCATGCAATTACAAACAAATGTCATACTTAGTCCTGAATCCGAAGGTTGGCGTCAAATGGGAACATTTAAACCAAATGGAGAACTCCCCTGGGTCCTGATTGATTGAAAAATAGCAGATATTTCCTGGAAAAAGGGAAAATTTTCTTGGAAGTCTGCAGTAGAATCCCCTTAAGTGAACATCTTGGTACCTGGAATTTCTGCAACTGATTAGGAGAAGACAGCGAATTTTGAATTTTTGGTTTAATTTAACGCGCGAACAAAAGGTAACCCTGTCAGTAACTGATGTAATTCAGGGGTTGGATTGGGAATCATTGGAAACCAGAAGAACGTTTGAGAAAGTGCTGGTGGAGTATACGGCGTATGTTATCGATGAGGCTAGGGATGGATCTTGGTGAAAGAATTAAGAATAGTGCGTAAAAGACTATCAGTAGGAGCCGTCAATCGATTTCTTTTCATAAGGAAGTGGGTAAATTTTTTATATCTCCACCTTGGCCACAGGCGATAGTCTCAGGTATTCTATGACGCGTCAGCATGTTCTGTGCTTAGCACTGCCTTAGCGTGACTCGATTTTTATCACATGGGACTGGTGTACTCTGCTGCGGAACGATTCCACAGGGGTAAAATTAGTAAGATTAACAAACGGTGTTTCATTCCTGGAACATACCTGCTGTGCTGTAAAATACAGTTAAATGGAAAGTAAAAGGTGGGTAAGTATATGCCACAGCGTATATCTCTCTGTTTCTAGTGAATCACTGATGTGTCACAAGGGATTGATTGAAATTTTAGACAAAGTACAGTTAAGGCCCTCAATTTGTGATTGCTTGCCACAGTTCTTACGAAAGCATAACGAAATTGATACATAGATTGGTCTGGATAGACAGACGATATAGGTTTGAGCTTGTAATGTCCAGCCTCTGCTGTCATTGATTTTCCGTCACCTCTCCATTTGTGAGACATTTCATCCAGCCGTTTTGGAAGACAGCGGAAAGTGGCGCATTCCTGTCTGGCGACAGGTTCCTGGCGCGTGTGTGTGTCTTTGTTTGTCGCAGGTAGAGATGCCACTCCCGGAGGCCGGGGGTGAGTGTGGTCAAACTGTCGCGAGCACTTGGGGGCTGGACCCCGTACAGTCCGCATGTGTGTGTGTACGCGGATTTCAAAGAAACGTGGAGGTCGCGTTTTCGTCACGACAGTATTTGTCGTGCTGTTTTCTTTAAGTGTTTCCACAAGTGAACCCACCTCAGTTGCCAGATGGAGTTAAAAGTGTTTTCGCCACAGTCAAGGAAACATCAAGGTCACAGACAGCCTCCTGCAGTTACGATAAGTAACAATTACATGTAAACATTTTTACCCAGTACACCCAAACTGAAGGAGTTTCTTGCTCTCCCTAGCCGGGAACATTTGTTTATTGTCTGTCAGTTTCTGTTTTTTTCTTTTGCGGGCTGAGTTTCAATTTTTTGTGTAATGTTAAACAAACATGTATTTCTTTCAGTGTTTTATTCATAAATGTATTCTTTTTTTTAATTCCGCACTTGTGTTTTCCTTTTGTAATTAGAGGGTGTAATTTAAATTTAATCCTGCTTTTTGCAATTAAAAGTAAATATTAAAAGAACATTTTTTTTAATAAATAACATCTTGCATCTCATGCACGTAAATGTTTTCTCGGCATAACGAGCCAAGACATTTCAATGGCGCCCAACGTTGGGCCGAAATAATCAGGCCTGATACGATGTTCTTAAGGATGTTTATTAAATTGGAGTGAAGTTGTATTTTTCAAATTTTTGTGACAAACAGAAGTATCTACATTTACGTATCAAGTAAGCTTCCATGTCGGGTTGTGTATACCGGTATCCCAATAGTGTATAAAACTATTAATTATATTTTTTATGTTAGCAATACTACATGCTAATATTTCTATTGCAGTTTTTTAGATGCACTGTACGTGGTGAAAATTTGTTTTGTTGGTGTAGCTGTCGAGGTGTTTTTTTTTCTTTCTCTCCTCAGAACAGCATGTTGATTATTCCACATATCTTGTTGCTGGTTTTGTCTATCTGTTTTTTTATGTGTTTAGACAATTTTTTCTTTGCTAAGTGTCGTAAGTTTTGAGTTTTTCTTTTTTTTTTGGAGATGTTGCTGGATATCCTGACATCTAATGTCGTGATATGTTGTACGATTTTTCTGCTGTTCGTCTGGAGTTATGTTGGCAAGTTCTATTTTTGATTAGGAGAAGTAGGAACTATGGATTTGAAATTGGTTCTGGTCCGATATAACTGCTGAGTGGTTACATTGAGAGGGCAGAAGTTTCCATTTTTTATCGTAGGATTTGATTAAGTCAATTATGGACAATTTTCTGTGACCTGGTACAATCAGGGATCCACATGCAAATATGAGTCAGCCACTGGTATTATCAGCTGATTCTCATGAAATACCTAACAGCATGAACGGAACATTATTTCTGTTGTTGCAGAAAATCCAGAGCAGTATAATTAAATCTCAAACTGAAAATATGTTAGCTGATATTAAGCAGGAAATTCGCGATGGATTTGCCTCAGCATGTGAAAAAGTCGGTCCACCTGTAATGAGTGTTGATTTAGAAGAATCAGTCCAGGAACCTTTGAATACCGAAACTGATATCAATCACATCGGAGACAAAACCAATGAAGAGCAGATAAGTAACACACCTGGGACACGGGGCAGAAACAACATGTCACTTATTGCGGGATATACAGTTCAATCACTGAATTATCCTTCAGAAGTTTATATCAAGCCAGTTGACACAAAAAGACGCATCCCTTCACATAGATTTGGCAGTGAACATGCGGATAGAAGTTACGTTCAATTTCTTGAAGATGAGAAAAAAGTTGCTTTGCTTGGCATAATGAGCGAAAACCTTTCAGAGAAATGGAATGTCTATTATCGTGTTGGCGGAGAGTTCACAGGTCGAGGGGTGTCCAAGCCGGTTTTTCCGCACCGATACTTCAGCAGTTGCGGAGTAACAGAATCCAACAGCTGGGAATGGTTTCTGACATGCCAGAATAAGAGAATTTGTTCTAAAAAGTTACCCAGGGTACGCAACAGAATAATGGTTCCGAAGAAGAGATTAAAATATTTTCATTTTCTCTTTGGAAATCACAGAATTAGATGTCGCAGTGTTGCCGTTTTTCATTTGGAGGAAAAGCGTTGTCTGCAGACAATTTCTGGCCTGTTAAAAGTACTATTCTTTTGGGAGCTAATCTATTGGTTTTGTTTCAAAATATTATTTCAGATTTTTGTTCTTCTTAATGTAGAAAATATTCGTAGGAATAGTTTTGATAATTTGGTTTGACAGCTATTTTGTCCAACATACATCAATTTGATTTTTCAGATTTTTGTTCTTCTTAATGTGGAAAACATTCGTAGGAATAGTTTTGATAATTTGGTCTAACAGCTGTTTTGTCCAGCATACATCAATTTGCTGTTTGTGGTGGAGGTATTTTTGATAGTTTTTTTTTTATAGTTTTTGAAATATACAAATAGATGTTTTTGAGTTTGTTGATTATGTATCTTTGATTTTTTTAAGAGGTTGTTTGTCACACTTAATTTTTCTTTAATTCTATAAAACTCTTACCAGTTAACAGGGTCATTTTGAATATTTTGTACAAGATTTAATTGTGGTATAGTTGTTTCTACGTACGTTTGTAAAGGAATTTTGTTTTTCATGTAATTTTTCATACAAACGGAAATAGTTTGTTTGTAGCAACATTTTGTTTCATATTTTTCTCGCATGAGATCAAGATTTTATTTGTTTTGCCAACTTTTTAAGTATGGTAAAGATGAATTTTTGATCATCAAGTTATTCTAGTACAGGTGTAAATTCAGAATGCACACTCTAAAAGGTTGCGAGAATTTTTGTGTTAAATTTACATTAAATAATAATAATAATTGTTTGTTTCAAGAGATTAGATCATAGACTCAGCCAGAGATTAGTAAAATGAATGTATGTTTGTTATAGAAGATCATTATACCAAGAAAAAGATTCAAAATTTGTATGTTGTTGCTGTTAGATAATAACCTGGACTCAGCCAAATGTCAGTTAAGAATTTAATTAAGTAGAAGTGAAACAATGCTTCAGGCCCGTCACCGTTCATTTCAAAATACGGGCATATTCATACTGGTTTTCGAGTGTCAGTTGGGCAATAACAGTTGTGTGGTGGCGTCAAAGTTTTGAAAGAAATGAGAACTGAAGTGAAAATTGTGGGACATCAAACCACGGACTTTCAGTTTTCTTCGTCAAGAAAGACTTCAGCCAGTGGTCTGGGGCTATGTAATGTCCAGCCTCTGCTGTCATTGATTTTCCGTCACCTCTCCATTTGTGAGACATTTCATCCAGCCGTTTTGGGAGACAGCGGAATGTGGCGCATTCCTGTCTGGCGACAGGTTCCTGGCGCGTGTGTGTGTCTTTGTTTGTCGCAGGTAGAGATGCCACTCCCGGAGGCCGGGGGTGAGTGTGGTCAAACTGTCGCGAGCACTTGGGGGCTGGACCCCGTACAGTCCGCATGTGTGTGTGTACGTGGATTTCAAAGAAACGTGGAGGTCGCGTTTTCGTCACGACAATATTTGTCGTGCTGTTTTCTTTAAGTGTTTCCACAAGTGAACCCACCTCAGTTGCCAGATGGAGTTAAAAAGTGTTTCGCCACAGTCAAGGAAACATCAAGGTCACAGACAGCCTCCTGCAGTTACGATAAGTAACAATTACATATAAACATTTTTACCCAGTACGCCCAAACTGAAGGAGTTTCTTGCTCTCCCTAGCCGGGAACATTTGTTTATTGTCTGTCAGTTTCTGTTTTTTCTTTTGCGGGCTGAGTTTCAATTTTTTGTGTAATGTTAAACAAACATGTATTTCTTTCAGTGTTTTATTCATAAATGTATTCTTTTTTTAATTCCGCACTTGTGTTTTCCTTTTGTAATTAGAGGGTGTAATTTAAATTTAATCCTGCTTTTTGCAATTAAAAGTAAATATTAAAAGAACATTTTTTTTTTAATAAATAACATCTTGCATCTCATGCACGTAAATGTTTCCTCGGCATAACGAGCCAAGACATTTCAAGCTTGTTGGCAAAAATTACGAGTGCGATGAAATATTTCATACCATTGACAGCAGAGAAATTATTAAAGAAATAAGGTTTCGTACTGCTGCTTTTATCAATTCTTTCTTCCCTCGTTCCATTCAATGAGTTTTGCCATGGTCAAACTGGAAACTTTGATTTTTCTAGCCTTGGTGTGGGAAATCCTTTGTTAATCATGTCACAAATATTTTCAAGTGGGCTCTTGTTCAAAGACTGAGTTTGAAGGGTTGAGAAACAGGCTTGAAAAAATTACCGGCTGATTGGTTTGACATCAGTGGAAGATATATTGATGGCGATATTGACATCTAATTTCTTCAGAAATGTCTGTAGGGTAAGAAACAGGTTTTCAAATCGGTAACTTTGCATTAATCATTCAAGTGAATCTAATTTAGTGGGCATATTTGAGATAAAACGGGCAGGGAAGTTAATGCCTTAGCACTAGCATACATTAGGAAATTACCTCAATACCTCTTTGAGTCTAAAAGATTAGTTGGATTCTCGCTGTAAGTCCCATCTGTTTCATTGCACATAATTTAATACATCCTTTAAAATAATGTGAATGTGGCAGAAATTCGTGAGTTACCTTTGATGGTGTTAACTATTAATTATATTGGAATCCCACCGTACTGACGCTTATATGTGTTCTTTATTTCCTCGTATTATTCGGGATTTGAATGCACAGAGTTAGTTTTGGAGCAAAGCTCCCTCTTCCAATTTCCACTTTGCGAACTGCATAGTATAGATGTAAATTTGAGCTATGCCAGTACATTCCATGGTTCATTTTCACATTTTTATCGTAAAAGTTACGCTTTCACATGGCCTGTGTCATTTTTTTAATTAAATACAAAGACTCAAGCAGTTTTTCTGTTCGGCTAGGATGAAAACAAAATT
>JARYHS010003824.1:0-22467 GCA_031002005.1 Vandiemenella viatica
ATGGTTTCCCCAAATCACTCCAGGCGAATGCCAGGATGCTCCCTTCGAAAGGCCATGACTAAATTCCTTCCCATTCCTAGTCCCCAGTCCCATCCTGCCTCTAATGACCTCACCATCGATGAGGCATAAAGCCATAGGTAAAAAAAAAAAAAAAAAAAGTCCATTGCATACCAGAAGGCCTGTAATGAATAAAAAGCAAGACAAACACAGTTACACAATATTTCTTGTGATCCGTAAATAATATGAAACACATGGCAAGGCGACAGATTGTACACATGATAATATTTCTTTTGTGAATGATTTGAATTTTCAGTTGGCTGTTGCACAAAAAGAGAAAGAGGTGGGAAAGAACACAGAGCGAGAAAAGAATTACTTCAGATCTGTGGTATCAGTGAAAATGTCAATAATTACTAGTAATAATAATAAGAATCATAACAATAAAAATCATGGTTATAATAAGATATTAAATTAACTGCCAGTATGGCTGCATTTATTAAGGCACTGCCACATCAGATCGGTATGTATAATTGGACCAGTATTGAGTCCTGATTGCAGTTTTCAGGCAGTTTGCTGTAATTGTCAAGGTAAATGCTGGGGCTGTCCCCAAACTTCACTTCATAAACTGCACATTTCAGAAACATATTCTTATCACTTTCAGAAAATAGTTAATATAAATAAGAAAAGAAAGGGAAATTAACCCACCACATACCAAAGTGGACAGATGCGTTGAGAGAACACTAATGCTGACAAACAACTACACAATATTTCGGCATCTGCCTTGCTCACAAATAGAAAAACGGGCCATTAGGCTCGGAACGTGTGTGCACAACAAACTTTACCTAATGCATCAGAACATAGTTAACAATGAAAGGAAAGAAAAGCCACGAGGCAATATTTACATGGAAAAGAAAGGGAAAATACACCCAACACTCACCAAAGTTGGAGGTAGGAGGGCAGCAGCAACACAACACACAAACAAAGAAAAAACAATATTTTGGGCAAAAATCCCTTTTTCAAGTTAACAGAGAGATGGCTGGTCTTGCCCAAGACTTGCATTGGACGCAGCCACTCATAGAACACAACAGACGGTCGTAAGTGGTAGGGGGAGCAATGATATATAACCGCGAATATAAGAAAGATTAAAATGGTCGAAAAAATAGTAGATATGAAAAATATAAATAAATAAATAAAAATATAATTGAAAAATTTTGAAAAATATATGAAAATATTGTATTGGCCAGTGGTGGGTGTATACGGTGAGGATGGAAGATGTTAATGGAAATTAAGGCCTAGGGGATGTCTGGTCTGCAGGATGTGTTGATATGCCAATTCCAACCTGCCGAGTTCAGATTGGGAGGTAGTGTCTGGAAGTACTCTGATGGCTCTGGCTGTGAAGCAGTTATTAAGGTCGCGGGTGTTGTGAGTACTGGCATGGTGAGCAACAGGGAGGTCCAGATTTTGGGAGTAAACTGTTTGTCTGTGACCATTCATTCTTATGGATAATGAGTTTGAGCTCAGGCCAATGTAGGTACTTGGACAGTGGAGGCAGGTGGGCTGGTAAATGAGATGGGTGGTTGTACAGGTGGCATGACCTATTATGGGGTAGGGTTGCTATAGGTAGTGGTAGCTGGATGCATACCACAAGTTTTGCAACGGGGTCTCTTACAAGGGAACGACCCAAACGGTGGTTTAGGAGCATCAGAGGGTTAATATTTATGTACAAGAATGTTTTTTAGATTAGGCGGTTTGCTGAAGGTGACTTGGGGTGTGGTGGGAAGGATAATGGGAAGGATGCGGTGCATTTCAGGAAAGGATCTAAGAAAGTCATAACCCAGACGAAGAATTTTGTTTAGCGATTCCAGGCCAGGGAAAAACTGGGTGAGAAAAAAAGGGTTCTGGTTGGCTTTGGGTTGTTTGTGTCGGTGTGGGAGACAGTCCCTGACTCTTTATAGCTGTTTTTGAATTAGTTCTGGAGGATAAATGCGGTTTATTAGTGCCTGGGTCAGATGGTGTAGAGAGTGAAGGACTTATGATCAGAGCAGATGCGTTTGCCTCAAATTGCTAGGCTGTATGGAATGGAACGTTTTGTATGATATGGATGGCAGCTATCAAAATGGAGATATTGTTGTAGGTTAGTGGGTTTTATGTGGACAGAGGTGTGTAAGTGATCATTCTGTACAGAGATGTCTACATCCAGAAAAGTGATGTCAGTCTGAGAGTAGGACCAGGTGAAGTTTAAGGAGGAGAAGTTATTCAGTGAGTACAAGAAGTCAAGAAGGAGGTTTTCACCATGGGTCCAGATCATAAATATGTCATGAACCACATGGTGGGTTGTGGGGAAACCTGTTGAAGAAAACATCCCCTCTACACTAGATCATGTTCACAACTCCTATACTGCACCTCTTCAAACTAAATGTAACTCTGTATTCATCACCTAGTTCCCTTCTGGTCTTGAAGTCAATTAATCAAATCCTTCATCGTACCCATGATTTCCTAATTTCCTTCACACAGCTTTCTCTTCTAAATCCTTCTCACTGACCCATGTACAAGATTCAGCAGACCACCCAATCTCTTATACAATTATTAATACTATTAATTTTAACTGTGATGGAACTAAAACTCTGGTGGAAATTTCCCTGGTCATCTAATTACCCATTTTTATTTTGTTTTTTAAGTTTCCTTTTATAATTGGAGTGCATGGTTCCATACTGTCTCGCCACACACTTTGATGATCTTCAAAGGTATGGAGACGGTAGATTAGATGGTAGTTTCTTAAAGCAAAAATAAATGCTTAAGATATTTTCAGTTAAGGTAACAGACTATGCTGCAAGTCACTCCAAAGCCATGCTGTGTAATTGCTCACACCGCTACAGCAGTCATTACATTCCAGTCAATTTTACTGAAAATAGCATCTATCCTATGAATTATGATGCAGTTCACTCTGAATTAAAAACACTTCCAATAATTTCCCCCCCCCTTTTCCAATCTGGCCACCATGAATCACTTGAACATTAGCCAACTGTTGTCATCAGGGTGAATCATTGGAGTGGGGAGGGGGGGGGGGGAGGGAAGAGAGAGGAACTGAGTTTCCACCCAAAGTCTAACCGGGCATGTTAGACACGGCGTACCTAATATATTGGAGGAAACTTTTGTGTTGCCATCTGTCTGCGAAACATGTAACTTTGTGTTCTGTATAAGTGTTTGTGAAATGTGTAGTTTATGAGGCATAGATCGGGTCCATCTCAGCATTCACCTAGATCAGCATTTCTCAGCCTATTATCCACTAGATAGGACAGGTGGTCAGCAGGCAGCGTTTTAAAAAATTAATTCTAGCTGAATTGCAGGTAAGCATAATGAGCATTCACTTGAGATGTTGGAGTGGGTGTTGCTCTAATATTCAAGACTAGCTCCCCACAGACCGCATATTTAAAGTTACTTGCAAGCTACCCTATCCCAAATATTGGGCAATGGATGCTTGTCAGTATGCATTAGATATGCAATAGGAAGATAATGTAAGTGATCCTGACGGTGACACTAATACTGCAAGTGAAGCCTTGCTCACAAAAGAAGAAGCGTTATTGCTTTGGAGGATGTGAGCCCACTTAAACCGTCTGATAGGGTATCCACGTAGGGCAGTCACTTGAGGTTTAGGTACTTACTGGGTGTGCCGGGTCCTAGGTACCGAGCGTGATGGGTGAGTGGTTACTCTCTTGCCTCAAATTCTGCAGGATTCGGTTTCGTAGGCGGCGTCTAGTGTAAAGACATTTAAAAAAACAATAAGCTGGGTTCTAGGAGCAGAGACAAGGCCCGATAGTATTTTGCTCAAGTAATCCCGACGATGACTTTTCAAACGTTGCGAGTGTAACCTTGCCTACACAAGTAAAAATTAGCTTCATATAAGATAGTGGTGCGCGAAATTATTTTTTACTTTTTACTGGTTCTCAGCTTGGAAAAGGTTGAGAAACGCTGCCCTAGATTATTGCGGATTAACGACGTTCGGTATGCGTCCCGTTGTAACTTCCCCATCCATTATGCGGCGCCTCAGCACGCTGATCCACGCTGTCAGTACCAAATGATATTAATTAACAAAATAAAAACTTTTGATTATTTTGTTCTCAACTTACTAATTATATTAGACGAAGATATGTTTAATATTTTTGTTCAGTTACAGAATTTGATCGATATTCAAGATAAATTTCTAGTTCCTCGATAACAGCGTTTTGAAATAGACCTGGTAACAAAAATGGACCAAAACTAACAACTTCGACGGCTGTTGAAGTCTAGGGGGGAAAAAAAGAATCTAAGTCCTCTATTTGACGAACTCTAAACGTCCACACCCCAAACGATGGGTTACAAAAGAAGAAAAACAAAATCATAACCCCTCCTTTATTTGAATGAGAGCCCCCTACGAAATATACGAGAAAATTTCTTTGGGGTACGAAATCTTACCAGCCTTTCTCATTCTGTGTCAATGGCGGACCCCTTAGAGATTAGACTATAATAGTAATAGTAATTGGAAACTAGCTAGTCTAGAACTTCTATATGATACCTTGACTCGCATCTTACACGCTGTAGCCAAAGTTCGTGAGTTATCACGCCTCCATTTATGCTTTCGTAATTATTAATTTTATTTTGTCCGCGGACCTCAGGTTGGGAATGCCGGGATGCTTCCTGCAAGAGGCCAGGGCCGAATTCTTTGCCCTCTAATGACGTCGACGAGGCGTAAAGAAAAAAAAAAAAAAAAAATATTTAAGCGCAAAGCAATTGTTTCCAACCAAGTTATTGTGAACTGCGGAGTGTAGATATGGACAAATTGACGTGAACCGTAGCAGATAAATGGACTTTCCACACTGGTGACACTCTAAATTGTACGGGCTTTCAGCACTGTTCGTTTTGTGAAACATCTGTTGGAAAGTGGAATCGCTCAGTGTTCATCCAACTACGAATGCTGTTGCCAGTAAAAGTTCAGGTTTTATGAGCGCTGTACGAAAATGAGCCTATAACTTATCCGGTTTCAATAAATACGGGTTACATTATGATGATTGTTTGGATGAGATAAATCCTGATGTAGCAGAAGCAGTGAGACGATTACCTGACCACATTAAAGATGAGAGAAACTTCCGCATAAATCGTGCTTTGCATTTATCAATGTTGAAAAGATATCTTCCAAAAGAGGAGTGGACAAAGTGTGAAGAGGACAATAAATATTTGCAGCCATATTTGGAGGAGGTCATAAAAGAGAGAAAAGAAAAGGAAGAATGGAACAAAAAGTGAATCTTTAGTTTGTGTTTAGAGTAACAGACAATAGATAAATTTTGTCTTTAAGTAGACACACAAATGTAATTTTGTTAATTTTATGTAAATAATTGTATTACCTATAATAAATTTACAAGTTTCAGAAAAAAAAAATGCTTATCGAACCCGGTGGATGAGCAGTAACGGTCAGACTGACATCGGGAGAACGCGGGTTCAAGTCCCCGTCCGGCCATCCGGATCTCTGGTTTTCCTCCGCTTCATCCTCTCACAGCTCTAATGACCTCGTCGTCGACGAGCCTTGAAGCATTAGCAGAAAATAAAAAGAATACCTATATGCCGTAACTACCGTTGTGAGGCAAGAGGGTCTCTGTTTACAGAAATGATATCCACATTAACACATGAATCTTACACGAAAGATCATTACGGCGTTCTCTAGGAGCTAAAGACCATTAGTTAAAATTCCGGCAACAGCGCCACCTTTATTGTTAGGTACTTTTTTCGTTAATGTATTTTGCAACGAAATATTATTTTAATTGCAGCGGAGCACATGCTCCGATAATAATTTCTCTACACGCCCTCTTCCCAGTTTAAACTTTTTAATCAAACAGTATCGTTCCAACACACACACAAAGTAGTTAAATTCTTAGTAATACGTATTTTAGAAAACCTACAAAATATGTATCAGAATACAGCTTACAATTCAAGGCAAGTTAAAAAGACCTTTCGTCCAACAGTTCCTTCGTCCCTGTTGGCGGGTTTGTAAATAAAAATGATTTGACCACTTCCTTGAACATCTTGTAAACATTGTGTCATCCAAGCCTTAATACTGCACTTATCAATGACTTTAGTACACTTGTATCAATTAATGTGGAAACGAACATCATTGATCATTTCGCAGTGCTACAAATCTCACTGGGATAAGATATCTTATGAATGTTTGTTGATTTCAGTTAATTCCATGTTATCTATTGCAGACAGTGCTTATTCTTTAAGTGCTTATCAACACACGGCACAGACAAGCTACTCAGTACTCGTAGTTATCTGTGAGATGTCTGTGAAACGCCGTTAAGGACAGGGAGTGTAGGGGCAATTACTCCACCAGCCTGTCCTACGGGTTTGGCTGATTACATGGCCATCAGGCGCCTAGAGACCCTCCGTTTCATTGTGTAGGTACACCGCCTGTCCCGTTGGCTCAGTTGGCTGCAGCACCGTGATGTTTTCCGGCGCTGATACGGGGCTAGGGAGCGTGTATAAACCACGTAGCTCCATTTTGACCTCCTATGAACCCCCCCCCCCCCCCACGTAGCACCTAGCTTTTTTCCCTTTTTGATTCCAGAAAACATTTTGTACTGTTTTCTCTTGTCAGACGGTTGTAAATTACATACGGGGATAATTAACTGAGTGAAATAAATATTCACACGCTGTTGTGAGTTCTGTTCCTCATTTTAACTGTGAAAAATGTTATGAAAGGAAAGCTACGTGGCCTGGCTAGTAACGCACCCTCCCCCCACGTAGCTCAGCGTAGCCTTCCAGCGAACATCCCCTCCACCTCCCCCCACGCTGGACAAAGCCACGTAGTTTGTGCACGCTCCCTTAGCTGCTTCGAGTCACGGTGGTGACCATCAGGAGTTTGTCGCGATAAAATAAAAAAATATCGTTGCTATAATGCAAGCTGTGCCATGGGTTTGTGATACTGGTATGTGGTGTTGTTAGGCTTGCAGGTTCTAATATGTCCAAAAATTATAACATGTTTGGCTTTAAAGTTCACTCCAAGTTCTTACAAATTTTTTCCACTTTGATCGTGGATAAAGCTTATCGTACTTCTTCTCTTACAATTGCAGATTCTGACCACGCTTCGGTCCGACAACGTTACACACTCTGTTCAGACCACTAATTCCTAATGGCTCTCAGTTCTCCACGAAACACTTGTCTATAATACTAAAAGCACAGCATCAAGTTGCTTTGTGTCCACTTTACCTACTATATAATTTCGCTCACTCACCTCGATAGCTATTGGCTGGAGCACGGTGACGTCGCGCGCCAGCCGTTGCTCGCAAATCAACAGCAACCAGAGATATCATTAGAAGAAATTCGAGGATATGTCCACAATTTAATAGCCAAGCAACTGCTACAAAATTAATTGCGATAATACATTCATTAAGTTTGATTTTCATAGCATTTCATATTGAAAAAAATATCGATAAACTTTAGTGTTGAAGAAACATTGAAATGTTTTTCAGTAACACGTCGATAATGAAAACAACATAAAAAACCTTAAATTTCTCATGGCTTCTGCTGTAATCACGAATTCCAATTGTCATTCCGGCCTAGGCTAATTTTCAATTTAATTAAAACTTTCGTTAATGTTGCTGCTTGACCAAAGTTTATACATTACAGTTTATTTGCTTTTTACGTATTCTGCTGACCAATTTCGTTAATGGTCTTTATTCATGTTCGCTGTACGTGAGTTATTATGTTATTTAAAGTGGATATCCGACAAATTATGTTACGGAATCGAATATTATGGCAATTAATTTGTTCGGAGTTGCTCAGGTTACAGACACTATGACCAAAGATTACATTATGAATGTGTATACAGCCTAAATAAAAACAACGTGATGTTTTTGAAGTAATTGCGCACTCCCTTTAAACATAAATTCTTAAAATTTTGCAGAGTGAACTTTTATGGTCAAATACAAGTCAAGGGGTTGTATTTCAGCCAGTTAGAGTCTACCAACCACGACCTTTGAAACAATTATACGAATACGATAGCGTGATCGTCTTTGTCCGTGTTTAATAATATACCTCAGTTCTTCAAGCTCAAGAGATTTTATTCATCTGAAGGGTGAAACACAGATCAGATCAGGTCAAACAGTCATAATCTTTGGTCTTAAGAACTGGAACTATTCTAGACCCGTCACATAGAAAACGGTCACGGCCTTCCATTCTCGTATTTAATAAAAGGAAGGCATGACTCGCTGTACACTTTCATGCGCCGCGCTATCACTTTGTCTCCATCTCTCGCGATCGCCAGCTTCAAATTACTTACAACAATCACTTCACTACTTCTACACTGTGTGCTTCCGCGCTCAACAATGCTTCGTGGAACAGCTGAGCCTTTACAAATAATTAATTCTCTCCATTTCTCTGACTGTCTTATATTTCCACAATATTTTATTTATCCTCAGAATCATCAAAATACATTAAATTTACGACTCCCTATCCACTCTTTCTGCATATAGCTGACCTAAAACTGTCTCGCCACAAATTGGCCAACAGGGTAGGAGGAGTAGTGGTGCACAATATCTAATCACCAAGTTTGCACAAACCTCAAGGATTAAATCCCAGTATCTCTCCGTAATGTGTATGGATTGAGGGAATATGGCACAATTCATGATGATTCGTCCGTAGAATCGGGACGTTAAGCTTGGTGAACTCTGCAGTCTTTCGGAAGAGTAGGCCGAATGGGCTGGCACCAGGTTTAATCTCTACCTTCTTGATCTCTTCATACAACACACTATACTAAACACACACACTATCAAAGTCATCCACATCTGCAACAACACATACGAAAACACACTGCGAAAGGCAACGGGAAACTACCACAGCTGATCTTCACAAGAAAGTAAGATACCATGGTGGTGTATATCCTCCATGGTTACCGTCTACGTCCGAATTCGTGTATGGCGTCATAGGAATAGTTTACACAATTTGTTTAGACCAGGGGTCGGCAAACTACGGCCTACAGGCCAAATCCGGCCCGTGGACAAAGTTTCATTCTTTAAAAAAAAAATCTCCATTCTATAATCAGTTCATTGTTTTTAAGTGTCAGCAATAATGTGTATAAATATTGTGTATGTAAAAATATCACTTCCTCCATTAAATTTATCGGTAGAAATACCTATTAAAAGCATGATTCTATTCGAGTTCGAAACCTTATCCGCCGAACCTGATATTTTTTTACGATCTGGCCTTTTCTTGAAAATTTTCGCCAACCATTCCAAAGACTTTCAGGGGGAGACGAATATTATTATTGCTAACACTTCATTTTGGCACGAAAAATAAAACATACATCTCGTTCATGATAAACAACATATAGTTCGAGAAATATTAGATTAGTTTTTTAAGTTAAATTTCCTTTGCCTTGCAGCGCAGTGTGAAACAATGAGGAGTGATTCCTCCAACATGTGACGCTATCCTAACTTGTTTCTTCTTAATTATTAATCTGGAACTGAGTCTTAAACCCCGACAGAAGGCCTTGAAACGGAAAAAGGCAGCAGCGATTAGAGTAAAGGGTATTTCAGTATATAAATCTATGATTTATACGTTTGGACAAACTTCACGAAGCCTGCCCCATAAGCTCAGTTGGCTTCGGCACCGTGATGTTGTCCAGCGCTAATAGCTGGTGTCTGGGTGCCGAGTAGTGAGCCTGATTTGTTTTGGTGACCGTCTGTGAAGGGGGAGGATGTCGAGTGGAAGTTGGCCAATCTTCGGGATATTTCGAAGCAATCACTTCTCTTATAGGTCCGCATCTTGAGGCTGCTAATAAAAGGTCATGTAACGTCAGGTTTGACACCAGCTGGTTTACATCCAGCAACGAGGATAGGAAGGCTAGCGCTTGTTAAATGTCTAGCTGAGAGATTATATGAACAAAAAGGCCGAATAACTGCTGAACTACCTATTTATTATAATACTTAGATACGTTACCATATCCTGCAATGATAGCCCAAATCTGCGGTATAAAAGATAAATGGCTGAATGATAACACTGGTCAACAGCATTATTGGTACAAAGAAAATGAATGTTGCTCTTAGCTAAGTCGTGGGTGCTGAATTCGAAAATGAAATCAGTTTTTGTCTATCGGGCCCAGTTTTCTTGTGGCACGCTACCCTCTGACTATAAATATCGGCATAAGTGCTCAATATTGGTTATTCTCCTGTGGCTTAATTTAATTATTCTGCTGATTTAATTGTTGAAAAACAATCGAAATATGTAAAACTAACTCCCATACATTATTTATTTATTTATTTACGGACTTAACGTCCAATTAATCTTAATACATTCAATACATTTAACAATATCAGTCCAGTTTACATCAAAATCATTACAGTCATAATCTGTATTTAAATTCAATCAAATAACATGTTACACCTATTATGTTCAATATTATGTTTATGTTCGATGTCACTTTATCTTAATTATTTTTTGTTTTCGTATTTAATATCCGAAGGTCAATACTCTGATATAAAAAATATAAACAATTGATGACTTTGAAACACCACTATTGATTAACATAACATTAATACTAAACCTAAACAATCATAGCAAATTACACTAAATATTTACGTAGCAAACAAGAATTGTACATGAATTATTGAGATCATACCATCGTAAGGGATGCAACATGTCACTCAAACTGTATTTCTTGAGCGATTATTTGGACTTCTTCCCGGATTACCTTGGCGCCGTTATTGACGAACATGGCGAACGATTTCACCAGGACATTTCTCAAATGAAAAAGCGTTATCAAGGAATTTGGAGTGCGGCAATGTCCCACTACCGCTGGACTTTACGAAGAGACGTTCCTGAGGCAAAATATTGCAGAAAATCTCAAAGGAAATATTTTTAGATATGTTTCTTACTTTCCTTTACTCTTATGTTGCTCACTTCTCTGATTCTTTTGTGTATTGAAATTCATATTTTAATGTAAACAATTGGAAATGTTTTTGTGAGCGTGTCTAATTGGCAGATCCATATGATGTATAGGCTAACGTGAGTGTATATAAAAATCATTATCAAATGAAAACTGAGGCCGACACGGTAATATGAAATTAGATCTGGATTTAGGAGTGCATTATATTCCAGAAACAGTTAATTTTGTTCTTGTAACAGAAAAAAAAAGTTTTTTTTTTTTTTTTTTTTTTTTTTTTTTTTTTTTTTTTTTGTAGAGCATTGTAATGATCAAAGACATGGTGATTTGGTTTTAACGGGAAGTATGGTGGTTAGGTTCAGGTTATGAGAAACGGTTTGCTACAATTTAGTCCCTGTTAACTATCGGACTACCACTGATTTAATAAGAGCGAACTGACTTGGTCGCCGTACGCCACCTTGCATTTGACGTCACCGATTCCAGATTAATCCACTTGGATGTGACCGCTTTGTCAGCGTGTCAGCATTCTGTGGACGACAAGCACATTCATGCTTACTTCGTGTCAGCAAGCCGGGTCGCACTCGTCGCTAACAAACTCCATAAAATAATACAGTCACCAAAGATACCCATTTTTCTCAATACAACCCTACAGCTCCAAAGTGACCCTGACATGGGTTAGCTGGTTCGAGTGCTAGGAGTGGAATACATTTTTGTCATCGAGGACTTCACCGGCAGGGTAGGAGAGGTGCACAATTCCTAACCACCACATTATGCACCAAAGACCTGGGTTAAATCCCAAACCTCTCCGCGGTTGCATATGGAGTGAAGACATATGGAAATATTGATAGTGATTCGTCAGTTGGATTGCGATTTAAGCAAGACGTCCTCTCTGTGTCTTTCGGAAGCGAAGCCCTGAATGGGCCGGCACCAGGTTTCACCCTCCTTCTTCTTCACTCTCATTTCACACAACACTCTATACTACACAGTCACAGTAATCTATAAAAACACATTCGAACACACACTGAGAAAGGTAACTGGAGACCAGCCTAGTACATCTTCACAAAAAAAAGATCCTATCGAGGGGTAAATCTAGGGTTGCCACCTTTTTTTGTAACAATAAGAGTACATTTGAGTTTTTGGGAGGACAAAATAGATTACACTGTATAGAAAAAGAGTATATTTGTTATTTATGTTTGAACACATATTCTTAGTGATTTTTTTACATAAATACTTATCGTTACTAAACATCACAGAATTTATACAGTCTATGGTTAAATTAAAATAAATGATAAGCTCATACATCAGAAAAAATTTCAATGTATGCAAAAGTGGCAGGTAGAGATAAAAGCATAGAAATTATGTAAAATAAATTTTGAAAATCTTCCCTTTAATTGAATAAGTAGGCTACTGCAATTTTCGACAAGTTGGAAAATGATCTGTTATCTTCCACGAGTTTTTCGTACAAATCATTCAACATTATTTTTTCTTCATATAAATAGCCCATAACAATTTTACAGTTTATGCAGATTTAAAGCTTCAATAAGTTGACAACAAAATGTTCATATTGACTGGGTGATAGTTTAGTTATGTACACAGCACAGTACACAAATAAAATCAGTGGACCACTGGCACACTCCACAAAACAAGAAAAAGTAAGTGGCCAGCCGAATGCCGCCGAATATGAGCGACGAATCCAGAAGCGGGAGAAGGCATTGTTACACCTATCCTGCACACGACCTATTCGGGCTAATGCGGCCGAGTGACGGACTAATCCCAAGGTTTCATTCAGACACTATTTTTGAACGTAAAAAGTCAAACAGTGAGGTGAGAACGTGTGTTGACTAAATTAGAGTATTTTAACGTACCTCTATTACATACGCCCTAGTGTTGCCCAAAATCGGTCTTGGTCTTGCATTTTTGCAAGACCAAGACCAAGACCAGGTGTATTGATGCAAGACCAAGACCGGCCAAGTCTGGTCTTGTTCTTGCATTTTGGGCAACACTAGTGTTGCCCAAAATCGGTCTTGGTCTTGCATTTTTGCAAGACCAAGACCAAGAACAGGTGTATTGATGCAAGACCAAGACCGGCCAAGTCTGGTCTTGTTCTTGCATTTGGGCAACACTAATACGCCCACACGAAATAGAATACGTTGGTAATCGCTTGCACCTGGAATCGGGTACAGCATCATAATAAAAATCCGAGGAAATAGTTACGAAAAACGTAGTTAATGCTCAGAGTGAATAAAATGACAGGAGACACAAAAATTTTGAGTTGGTATCGCGGACGAAAAAACTCAGAACGTGAAAGTTTCGCTGACCATAAGGGGGCGTCCATTAATTACGTGAGGTGTTTTTTTGGAAGTCCGGACCCCCCTTCCCCTCTAGTGCGACTTCGTGAGATTTGGTCGGACACTCCCCCTGTAAAATGACCTGAGATTTCGACGGAGGACCCCCCTCCCCCCCCCTTATGAAGGACCTCACAACTTTTTTTAGGTCTCATACTGCCAAGGCCTGTTATATCCCCTCTAAAGTCGGTTTTGTTTTTACTCCCCTAAAATCGCCTTTCGTGTCATTTGAAGACTTTTTTTTTAGTTCTACCATTCTACAAGAATTTTCAAAATCTCGTGTGAGATTTTGCCGGACTTCTCCTCCCCCCCCCCCCTCTATTCCACCTCACGAAATTAATGGATGGCCCCTAACCTTAATGCTTAATGCTCCGTTGCCTTTAGCACGAGTTTATGTTCCAAACAAACGACTATACTAATATAGTAGGCATTATTTATAAATTACTGCCAGACTTACTTTGTACAGGGTGTTTCAAAAAGGACTTTACAACTTTGAAAATTCATATAAATTTTATGAAACAAGGTACAGAGCTGGTTTTGGTGTTGTTTTAAAGGAAAGCACTTCAAGTTTTTTTACCTTAAACTAAAGATGTTCTATGTGGCTTCCGTTGGTTATCTGCAGACATCCCATCGGTAGTCGTTTTCCCAGACTCGCACTAGCATTTCAGGTGTAACTTGCTCAGCAGCAGCGTAAATTCTTGCTCTAAGTTCAGGTAGAGTGGCCGGCAAAGGAGGTACGTACACCATATCTTTTATGAAACCCCAGAAGAAAAAATCTAGCGGTGTCAGGTCTGGGGAAGGGGGGGCATGCAATTGGCGCATCACGGCCAATCCATTGACCTGGAAAGCGGTCATTGAGAAAATCCCGGACGTCAGTCAGATAGTGTGGTGGTGCGCCATCTTGCATAAAGAAAACATTTCGTTCTCGGTCATCCTCATCGATCTGTGGTATCAAAAATTGTTGCAACATATCAAGGTACACTATCCCGTTGATGGTTCTCTCTTGGAAAAAAAAGGGGCCGTACATTTTCCTCTTGCTCAACGCACAAAAAACGTTCACTTTAGGGCTATCACGAACATGTTGCAATGTTTCATGTGGATTTTCACTGCCCCAAATCCTACAGTTATGTGTGTTAACCTTGCCACTTAAGTGAAAAGTTGACTCGTCAGAAAAGATTATGTTGTCCAAGAAATGTTCATCATCATCCACTCGATTTAACATATCCACACAGAAGTTCCTACGTGCAATCTTATCAGTGTCTTTAATTGCTTGTAAAAGCGAATATCGGTATGGTTTCAAATGCAAACGTTTTCTCAACACACGCCAAACCGTCGTATGTGGGACTTGCAGCTCACGAGATGCACGCCGTCGATTTCGTAGGGCTGTTGACAAAACTTTTTCTCACTTGCTCAACGACCTCGTCAGATGTGCTTGGACGACCTGAGGATTTTTTATGTTTTACTGAGCACCCTGTTTCTACAAAACATCTATGCCACTCATAAATTGTAGGCCTACTAGGAGGATCTTTAGCGTACTTGGTACGAAAATTACGCTGAACTGTTGTCGCAGACTTCGATTCTTCAAACCAAAACACACAGCTAGCACGCTCGGGTCCAGTGAAGGCAGCCATCTTTAACGTAACTGCCGCTAGCGCTTGTGCGGTGCGATTAGGCACTAGCGGACTACGCGAGTCAAAACTTGAAGTGTTTTCCTTTAAAACAACACCAAAACCAGCTCTGTACCTTGTTTCATAAAATTTATATGAATTTTCAAAGTTGTAAAGTCCTTTTTGAAACACCCTGTATATGTCCTTCTGATAAAGTAAAAATATGCTGAGCAGTACTCAGACAAAATTAGTTCAACTTCCAGCGTGTGGATACCACAATTTTAGGTGTGCTTGTTACTTTTATGCACTCATTATATTTATTTCATTGCAGTATTCATTTCAACCATTCAGTGAAGTCATGAGTACAGGTACGACTCTTAACTTGGGGGAGGGGGGTTGGGGAGAAGGGATAAAGGGGTCTCTGTGGTACGTCGACGTCCAGATCATTACAAACGATATAAGACTGATGGCAAAGAACGGGAAGTAATTCGATCATGGTCTTTTGAAGGATTTATCCAAGCATTCACCTGGAGTGATTTAAGGAAAACATATAATAGAGCGTACCGAGTATCGAATCTTCCCAAATGCGAAGTCTCTGCGTTACCCGTTTATTGATCAATAGGGTTCGGATCTTTAGGACAAGTCATATTTTTTCCTTACCTTCTTTGAGCTTAAATGCTGAATTAAACGCAGATTCAACGTTTCTGATTGTATTTAAATATATTTTATATAGCATATAAATGCATATTCAGACCATTTTCCTAATTTTGGTCATATTTTGATGAAAAATCTGGTAGTTTTTTTAACATTACCTGGAATTCACTAGTTATAGATGATAATAAATTAAGACAATTATTCACAGAACTGTACTTCTGCTATACAGGTGGGGAAAAAAACCTAATTTTCACTGTAGTCAGAATTCACCAGCCAAGAATTAAAGTTATACATTATACTCTCTAAACGTAATGTTCCGCCCACCTTTTAATAACGACAATGCAGCAGAAGCATACTTGTGTCGATCCGCGTCAATCAATATCTCCATGAAATATAGTCAATCATCGTTAAATCTGCAGTGGATCAGTGAGTAGACCTACCGCCATGCCGAAAAGATAATTTTCTGGAAGTGCGAAGTTACATAAGGAAATTTAGAGAGGAGTATTTTACTACAGATGAAAGAGTTCTATTCTGTAAATTATCTGAAATTAAAATCACTACAACAAAACGATTTAAAATTTAATTTCTCAATGGTGCAACGAGTGCACGGAAACAAATTGTACTGTCTACACGAAAGCGACACTACTAGATAAAATAAATTATGTAAAATTGAGCATGTTTTGGTGTATAGTAAATTTAAATGTTTGATCATATTTTGTCATTTTCAGGTCATATTTACCCATTTTAAGGTCATATTTACCTACATATTTCTCTATTTTTTGGTCATAAAGGTCCGAACGCTACTGATTACGCTTCGATCGCGGAACCGTGATATCTGCCTGATACTGCTTGATTACTCTAGCAGAAAGCAGTGGGTTGTAGCGTAAGTTTTCCGCTCTGTCTGTGTTAAGAGTTGTAAAATATGAAGTTCTTGAGGCGTAAATTATGGAACATCAGAGCATTCCCCTAAATGTTATAGCAACTCGACACACCCGAGGTTTGAATCTTGGTCCGTTGTTAATCTCCGTGACTAATATTGCGACATTTTCAAATTCAATGCCAATCTTGAGGGCGCTGTGTTTGATTTGCCACTGCCATACGTGTCTACCTTATAACCTATTCCAGTTTCTTCTGACATAACTAATAACTCACCCTAATAATGTTCTATATATAGATAATTTTCAGTCCGGTTTTCGAAAAAACCACAGTACGCGACTGCACATAAAGGTAACAGACATAAGACTTGCTATGGACAGACGAAAAATAACAATAGTGATACTTCTTGATTTCAGCAAGGCATTTGACACTGTCGACCTTGACATACTCCTGTCCAAACTGAGAGGATTAAATTTTTCCAGCGGCACTGTTGACTGGTTCGAAGCGTACTTGAGGAACCGTCAGCATTGTGTTACAGATCCCAATGGAAACAGATCACCATGGGAAACTGCAAACAGTGGTGTCCCCCAGGGCTCAGTCCTGGGGCCACTTCTTTTTTCTATTTATATTAACGATGTGGCTAGTATCTTACGTTACTGTTATTACCATCTGTACGCTGACGACCTACAACTATACCTTAGTGCATCACCAAATGACATACTCACTATAATACAGCAAATAAATTCAGACCTTAATAATCTTTGTGATTGGGCAAAGAGACTTGGATTAAAAATAAATCCCTCTAAATCTCAGGCTATTGTTATTGCAAGTCCAAAACTGATAGGCAGCAACTTCACATCAAATCTCCCAAAAATAAAGCTTCAGGGAACAGAGTTAAACTACAGTGACTCTGTAAAAGATCTTGGAGTCCTAGTAGATAGTAATTTAAACTGGTCTGAAAATACTGTTTCAGTATGTCGCAAAGCCTTCTCTTCTCTTCATGCTCTGTATAAATGTAAGAAATTCTTCCCCACTCATTTGAAAAAGCAATTGGTGCAGACTCTGGTGCTACCCCATCTCGATTACTGTGACGTTGCTCAGCAAAATTTGAGTTCGGCAGACATAAGGAAACTTGAACTTGTTATGAACTCTGTGTAAGGTTCATCTGTGACCTACGACTGTACGACCACGTCTCACCTTCATACGACCGCTTACAGTGGTTGCGCGTTTGGGATCGACGACGATTCCACACTCTATGTTCTTCACCGCCTCATACATCTGAAAACTCCCGCCTACCTTTGTTCCAATATCTCATATCTAGGACTTTCTCATAATATTAATACCAGATCCCTGAACTCAAACATACTAACCATCCACTCCCACAGCTCGGAAACCCTAGCCAATTCCTTCTTCATTTCAGCGGCTAGACTGTGGAATGATCTTCCCCTGAAAATTAGAACTACCACAAAAATCGGCCCATTTAAAACTCATTTGAAAAAGCATTACTTATTGGAGCACTAGCTAAAAGACCAATCCTTCCATTTATAACTTAATTTTTGATCTGAATAATATTGATGTATACAGTGTCCACCTCTTATTCTGCCTTCCCTATTATTAGTTTGTCTTGTTTCTTCATTCTACTAGTATTAAGTTTGTACCATTTACTTCTTTAACTTCCACTAGCATTAGTTTATACCATTAAATTATTAACTAGTTAAGAACGAATACTATTAAGATTTTAGTTAGTATTTTACTCATAAATATTATTAAGATGATTTTTTGTTAGTATTGCTCTTGAACCTAAATTATGCCAAATGTTATATAAGTGTTGTATATTGTTAGTTTGTGTAAGGTGTATATATTTATTGTAAACACCTGGTATGATGTAAGAGAGGGCTTGACAGCCCTAATCTTACCAGGCTAAATAAACCTTTAAATAAATAAATAAATAAATAGATGAATGAGACATGCTGTTGTGAAGCTTCATGAGATAGCCATCAAAACCGGCCTCTAAATCTCATATGAGAAAACACAATAATGGACTCCAAAAGCACAAACCTGAAGCCACTCGTGACCAAATACGGCACTACCAAACAAGTTAAACACTTTAAGTACTTAGGAGAAATTATTGGGAATACTGGAGCTGAGAAAAAAGCCCTCAAACCCGCGCTGAAAATCTGCGAAAAGCACATGCAATTACTTGGAATACTTACAGTACAATAAGAAATCACTTTCCACCAAAACCAAAGTCAATCATTATCACACCGTCGTTCTTCCAGGAACACTGTACGCGACAGAGACATCATCATTAACAATAAATGTCAAAGGAATCGAAAAAATAAAAAGACAGATACTGAGAAAAATATTCGGTCCCAAGATCCAAGACGGCATCTGGATGCGCAAAAGCTCAGAACTGTATTCATTGACCGAACGATTCACCTCACTCGCACGAAAAAGACGTATGAAATTCTACGGACATATGGCATGAATGGATTACTCACGACTGACCAAGAAAATTGTCCACATCGTTAACAGACCCCGGCAAACCAAAGCACGCTGGTTTATAGAAACCCAGAAGGACCTCGCAGAAGTCAGCCTAGACCCACTGACATCTATACGCAGTATATATAGACAATTAATCACTTCTCATAAATTTGCCCCTAAAGGTAGGTTTCGTTTCCGACAAGTTCCTGGTACACGTCGCGCAACTTGTGCCCGGCACATGTTGCACGTAATTGTTCAACTGTTTCCAATTGCCTGGGACACCTGCAACATTTGTAAACGGGTCTCGAGTGCAAGCCTACAGTTGAAGTTTGTACAGGGAATCAAATACAGTGTTTCCCAGTTTCTTGAGTGGAGTGATTTGTTGGTTCAAATATTTGAGCGATATGGACAACTCAGCTACAGCAGCTTTTGTTGTAATGGCAGGCTGGGCCGGCGTTAGGGGGGGGGGGTGGTAAGAGGTCAAAAGTACCCGGGCCCACCGGCTCATGGGGGCCCCGAATACCGATTGTAGGGGCCCTTCAGGCCATGAAGAGCCAAGAATCCACCATTATCATCCGGCCAGTTTGTAGAACTTTTTTTTTTTTTTTTTTTTTTTTTTTTTTAAAAAAAAAAAAAAAAAGGTCGACCATTTTACCCGGGCCCGAAATTCCTAAAACTACCGAGATGGTATCCCGTAAATATTGGGACCTCAGAGAGTGATTTTTTTTTTTTTTTCTACTTCTTCAATACTGCATTCCACAATATCAGCAATTCGTTGTATGGCGTCATTTCTGTTTTTTTTTTTTTTAACTTCTTAACGTCTCTTAACAGCGAGGCCTTTAGAGACGGTAAAGGATGAGGGCAAGGAATGGGAAGGAATTCAGCCATGGCCTTTTGAAGGAAGTATCCCGTCATTTGCCTGGAGAGTCATTTCTGTTGTTCGACTTCTTGTGGTTCGCATCGAAGTTAAGTTCCGCAGCACTGTCTCCTGTTCATAAGCTTTATTACATTATTCTTCGGTCACTCCTTCATGAAACAAACACTTGCTTTGAATAAAGTACAATTACCACAGATAAGAAAACACAGAGTTTGGCCAGTGAGTGTGCGCGCGCATATCCCTGGGAGATGTCGCAGTCTGTTTCCATGGGTTGTGACACAAGTTGCGGCACATGTTGTGTCCCGCAGTCGCTTGGTACATTTCAGTCCCCGGCACTTGTACCGCAACATTTTGCAGACCGTTTCCATTTCAACAAATTTCGGGCACATGTCCAGGCACTTGTACCGCAACATGTTGCGGGACAAATTTGCAGTAATGGAAACGTACCTTAAGATCCCAACAGCAAAAAAAAATCTGAAACTCAGAAATGCATGGACACAAGAGAGACGTCAAGCCCACAGCGAAAGAGGATGAGGAGGTTTTGGGAAGATAAGAAGAACAGCAAGAAGAATAAGAAGGGCAATGCAAACTGATGGTTCCACGCGCTCCTTAGCAGGCTAAAAGATAAAATAAATAATGAATATAGATAAATGTGTGGGTGTGTGGGTGTATCTTGCTTTTTTTTTTACGCCTCGTCGACGGCTAAGGTCATTAGAGGCGGCATGGGACTGGGGACAAGGAACGGGAAGGAATTCGGCCATGGCCTTTTTGAAGGAAGCATCCCAGCATTCGCCTGGAGTGATTTGCGGAAACCATGGAAAACCCAAATCTGGATCCCCGGACAGGGATTCGAACCCGTGTTTAGTAACAGGTAGATATTACGATATTCAATGTACTGATAAGAAACAGCAGCATGTCAAAATACCAAAAATTTGGCTTTTCCGTGTCCTAAATCTATTCGCTATATTATTTCTGTTCCTATCGAAAGTAAGTTCCTAATAAATTCATTATTTATAATAGTTGTTTTATTTGCCTGTTGATAAACTTCTTTCAATTTATTGACAAGAATATCATGTGCAACATTTTTTTCTGTTTCTTTATATAATCTTTCGATTTTCCACAGACTCTCATTTGTCTGCATAAATCAATAAATTCAATGAGAAATTCACGTGACATTAGTGTAATATCCGTCATGCAAGACGTAATGCAAAACGGAAGTAAGCACACATACGCTTTTTTTGCTGGTCGACGAGATGGAACACACACAAAAAATCGAGAGCATTCCGAATACCTTCAAGCCAAACAATTGAGCGCTCGACATGTCCCCACACGCTCTCCGTTTTGCATTACAACATGGGGAGCGTCAATAAACTACGTGACTCGGTCGAAAGGGGAAGTGGGGGTTGGAGGGGTTGGCTGGAAAGCTACGCTGGGCTACGTCGAAAAGGGTGGGAGGTTTCAAGCCAGGCCAAGTAGCTTTTCATTCATAATTTATCACAGTTAAAATGAGATATAGAACACACAACATGTGAATATTTATTTCCGTCATTTAATTATCTCCGTATATAATTTACGGTAGTCTGACAAGAGAAAACAGGACAAAATATCTTCTGGATTCAAAACTGAAAAAAGCTACATGCTATGCGTGAGGAAGGAGGGAGGTAGAGGCAAAAGTCACGTCGGGCTAGGGGGGGAGAGGGGTTCACAGGGGGCCAAAATAGAGTTTCGTAGTTTATGGATGCTCCCTTGAGACTGTACGAGCAAAACGATCGTCAAACATGAGTGCTAGGGTTTAGACGCTACCGTGTTGTACGCGATCGGGCAGACTGCGTTGTCGAGCGACGTAGCGGACAAACGCAAACGCGGTGGTTTGGGGAGCGATCTCTTCTCCTACAAAGAGAGGATAATCTACATCTACATCTACATATATACTCTGCAATTCACAAAATTGTGGGTGGCAGAGGGTGCTCAGCACCAAAGCTAATCTCTTTGCTGTGCATTCCAATCCCTAATGGTACGAGGGAAAAAAGAATTCATATAAGAATCAGTCCGGCACCTTATTTCTCTAATTTTATCTTTCCTGTCCTTCCGACTCAAATAGGTTGGTGGAAGAAGTATTTCACCACACTCAAAAGTGAAAGTGGGAGTACGCATGTTTTCCAATGAGTTTAAACGAAACGTGCGTCGTCTATCTACCAGAGACTCCCAGCCTAGTCTACTAATCAGTTCTGTGACGCTTTCATAAGGACTGTAGCAAGCGGTTACGAATCGAGCGGCTCTCTGTACTTTCTCAATACTTTCGATCAACCCCTTACGAAACGGATCCAAAATGGCACAACAATAGTCCAAATGTGGACGCACAAGAGATTTGTACGCTATCTCCTTTGTTTGTTCATTACAGTTTTTCAAGATTCGACCTATGAATCGCAGCCTAGAATTTGCTCTACCTACTAACGAATTAATGTGTATGTCCCTTTCATATTCCTTTGTACTGTTACTCCCAAATATTTCATAGAATCGACCATATCAATAACTGTATTGTTTAACTCGTATTTTGAACAATTGGATTCTTTTTGTTAGTTATGCTCATTGTCTTGCACTTTTTACAATTTAGAGTAAGTTGCCACTCAGCGCACCAAGCCAAAATAACATCCAGATCGCGCTGAATTTCTAAGCAATCGGCCAAATTTCTTACTTCCCTAAAAATAACCGCATCAT